>RPOG01001947.1:12143-115980 GCA_008086565.1 Thalassoma bifasciatum
AAATTTCTCATGTGTATACTACACACAGTGACGATTAAAAGTTATTAAAAGAGTTTTAATAACTTCTGGGGCGTGGCCACCAGAGGGCGCCAAAAAAAAAGAAAAATTTACATTCTCCGATTTGTATGAAATTTTTTGGGCACGTTTATCACTCCAAGACCTTCATAAAAATGTAAAATGTTAAGGCAAAACAATAATTTAAAGTTCCGAAATTTTACGTCAAAGTTGGAATTTTTGCGCTAGCACGGTGCGAACTTTTTCGAACTTGTCCTACAGTTTTTTTCCGATTATCTCCAAATTGGACAGGTGCATACTAGACCCACTGATGATCAAAAGTTGTTCAAAGATTGTTATAATATTGATGGGCGTGGCCACTAGGGGCGCCAAAAGTTGACCATTTTTCAGAACCACAAAAACCTTAATAACTTTCTCGTACAAAGTCAGATCCTGACCAAACCTCTCACACATGTTCACTGTCCCAGCCTGAGTGCAACCATATGGCTTTTATTCACGTAAAGTAAGGCGCCCCCTATTGGCAACAGGAAATCAAGTGTTTTACTCTGTGACCCATAGCTCCTCCCCCTTTAATCTTTTTTTTAAAACAATTGCACAGAAACATCAAAAACATCTTCAACAAGCACCATATATAAGGTCAAGTTCCTATTTTGAATGATGTGTCTTTAGTGTTGTTTCAAAGTCGACCCAAAATTGACCATTTTCTCACAAACACAAAACCCTTAATAACTTTCTCGTACAAAGTCAGATCCTGACCAAACCTCTCACACATGTTCACTGTCCCAGCCTGAGTGCAGCCATATGGCTTTTATTCACGTAAAGTAAGGCGCCCCCTATTGGCAACAGGAAATCAAGTGTTTTACTCTGTGACCCATAGCTCCTCCCCCTTTAATCTTTTTTTTAAAACAATTGCACAGAAACATCAAAAACATCTTCAACAAGCACCATATATAAGGTCAAGTTCCTATTTTGAATGATGTGTCTTTAGTGTTGTTTCAAAGTCGACCCAAAATTTACCATTTTCTCACAAACACAAAACCCTTAATAACTTTCTCGTACAAAGTCAGATCCTGACCAAAACTCACACACACATGTTCACTGTCCTAGCCTGAGCGCAGCCATATGGCCTTTATTCACGCAAAGTAAGGCGCCCCCTATTGGCAACAGGAAATCAAGTGTTTTATGCTGTGACCCATAGCTCCTCCCCCTTTGATCTTTTTTTGAAAACAATTGCACAGAAACATCAAAAACATCTTCAACAAGCACCATATATAAGGTCAAGTTCCTATTTTGAATGATGAGTCTCAAGTTTAGTGTCAAAGTCTGAAGTGACTTCATGAAACAAGGACTCCTGAAAACTCCCTGATAAAATCGGATTAGAGGAAGTTTAAAGTAAATTTGACAGTACTAGGTAGGGACCTGTGTGGGAGTTTGACTCTCCTATTTTGACATACAGAATTTCTAAAAATTATTACGTAAAAAAAACGTTCAAAAGTCGACTGTTTTGAGACGTGGGACGTTTTTATTAGTAAAGTGAGGTCCATTAATGGTCATTTGGCTCCATCTTGTGGCCAGACTTTACTTTTAGGTGGTCTGTGTGAGTTTGGCCACTAGATGGAGTCAAATGACCATTTTTGCTGTGTGATTTCTTTCAGTTCTGACATTGTGACTCTCATTTTTAGAGCAGCAGGAGGCTGTGCTGTGAGCATGCAGCCATTTGATGTTGATATTCTATTTGAAATTTCTAAAACATCTTCAACAAGCTCAGTTAATGAGGTCAAGTTTCTGTTTTGAATGATGTTTCTCTTGTGAAGTGTCAAAGTCTGAAGTGGTTTCATGAACCACAGACTGTCAATAAGCCCCTGAATTTTAGTCTAATCTTTTTCAGATTTCATTCAAATTGTCATGATCCATCCCTGGACACACCCTCATACTGAGAGGATAAAGGACTCCTGATAACTCCCTGAATTTTAGCCTAATCTCCTTCAAATTTCATTTAAACTGTCATGATCCATCCCTGGACACACCCTCATACTGAGAGGATAAAACTGTACATCTTAAAGATTTTTAATAATGCATTTTTTCCAAGTTTTCAGCTGACAAAACTCTGCACCCTGCAAAAATAATCATTTCACTCCAGCATTAATGGTCATTTGGCTCCATGATCACCGGTCTGAACTGAAAATCCACCAGACACACTCAAACCGGTGATCTACCTCAGTTTACTGGTAAAAACGACACACTAAAGAAAGTCTTCTGACATTGTGACACTCATTTTTAGAGCAGCAGGAGGCTGTGCTGTGAGCATGCAGCCATTTGATGTTGATATTATATTTGAAATTTCTAAAACATCTTCAACAAGATCAGTTAATGAGGTCAAGAAAGACAAAACTTACTACAAAGAGAACACTTCACAGTTTCAGACTTCACCAAAGTACTTGGTGTCTGACAGTTATTCGGGGACTTAAAATCGGATTAGAAAAAGTCTAAAGTAAGTTTAACAGTACTAGGTAGGAACCTGTGTGGGAGTATGACTCTCCTATTTCCTGAGGACTATTGAGGGACAATTTTAGCCTAATCGCCTCCAAATTTCATTTAAACTGTCATGATCCATCCCTGGACACACCCTCAAACTGAGAGGATAAAACTGTACATCTTAAAGATTTTTAATAATGCATTTTTTCCAAGTTTTCAGCTGACAAAACTCTGCACCCTGCAAAAATAATCATTTAGCTCCAGCATTAATGGTCATTTGGCTCCATCTAGTGGCCAGACTTTACTTTTAGGTGTTCTGTGTGAGTTTGGCCACTAGATGGAGTCAAATGACCATTTTTGCTGTGTGATTTCTTTCAGTTCTGACATTGTGACACTCATTTTTAGAGCAGCAGGAGGCTGTGCTGTGAGCATGCAGCCATTTGATGTTGATATTATATTTGAAATTTCTAAAACATCTTCAACAAGCTCAGTTAATTAGGTCAAGCTTCTGTTTTGAATGATGTTTCTCTTGTAAAGTGTCAAAGTCTGAAGTGGTTTCATGAACCACAGACTCTCAATAAGCCCCTGATTTTTAGCCAAATCTTCTTCAGATTTCATTCAAACTGTCAAAATCCATCCCTGGACACACCCTCATACTGAGAGGATTAAACTCTTTGTCTTATGGATTTTTAATCATTTCTTTTTTCTAATTTTCTGGCCAATCGAACTCTGCAACCTGTGAAAATGATCATTTTACTCCAACAAAAAAGGGTTTTAGCTCCATCTAGTGGCCAAACTGAATCTTTGGGTAGCCTGTGTGAGTTTGGCCACCAGATGGAGCCAAATGACCATTTTTGCTGTGTGACCTATTTTCAGTGCACAGGGAGGCTTCTTGAAGAAACATGAGAGCAGACAGAGGAATGTGCTGTGGCCATGCAGCTCTCTGCATGTTGTCATTATTCTATTTCAGCTGAACCCTGAAACACATGAGCAGGGGTCTGCAACCTTTAAGGAGCCATTTTTCTTTATTTCACATGGATCAAGGTCATTCCACAGCCACAAAAATCTTCACTATAAAAGCAAGAAAATGTTAAAATTCGACACAGAAGTAAATGTATTTAAAAGTAGAGCCACATGCAGGAAAGAACGGCCCTCGCTCCCATGTGGCTGACTGAGAACGATTGCAGCATGTTCAGACATGCACACAGGTCGACGCTTTTTAAAATTAAAGCCGCAAGCGGCGAGGAGCGGGGAGTCGCTCTCGTGCGGTTGTCCGAGCGAATGCTCGGACAAGCGCACGTGAGCGAGGGCCCGTGTATCGCCGCTTGCGGCTTTAATTTTAATTGCTACTTGTAACTGCTTTTTGCCCATTTCAGTCACTTTTCACTCTTTAATTGCCACGTTTTGACCATTTTTTGTTACTTTCTGATTATTTTCCATGTTTTTTCCCAACTTTCTTGCTTTTCCATCATTTTTACCACCTTAATCTTTTTCCTTATTCCTATTGCTACTCCTTGCCATTTTGATGGTTGCTCTTGCAAAGGTAGTTTCAACAGTTTGTCTCTTTGGTTAAGCAGGGTTGAGTCACAATGATGTAGAGTATTAAACATATGAGTTTGAGTAAATTCAACCTGTTTAGTTGGCATGAAGAAGGAAATGAGTTGTAGCATTGAAGCTGCTTTAAAATTGGACTTTTTATCATGGAGCTCTAACATGCCTGACTCACTTTTAGGGTTAATCTCTTGTGGAAACTCCAGTAACTGCAGTTTATTCCTCACTGATGGTTTTTACTATCATTTGACGGTGAAAACCTTTTTAAATGATGAAAAGCACTCATTGAAGATAGTTTTTCTAGTTTTGAATAACAGTTTCCTGATGCAGCTCAGTGGTTCTCAGTCCTTGGATTATCTCACCTACAGAGTGCCTTTCCCACAATCCTCCTGCTCTTCCTGACTGAGACAGTGATGTGTGTGTTTGTCATGTGACCTGTGATGGGTCAGATAATCCGGTTTACTCCAGCAGGAGAGTGTGTTGTGACTCTGACAGAGGATTAATGGCGTTCTGCAGCAGGTTTTAAATGTTGTTCCTCACCGGTGGCTCCTCCAGCACTAATGGCCCCAGGAGGCAACCTCTGACCCCCACACAGCCCCCGTCCACCTCCTGCTCCCTGAGGATGGGTGCTCTGTGCTGGGTGCTGCCACTGGAAGAGGACGGGGAGACGCTGGAGGAAGAGGAGGAGGAAGAAGGGGAGGAGGAGGAGGAGAGGGGAGGGGGTGTTTTTGAGGTGGCTGGTCTCCTGGACGAGACAACGTGCTGTCTGAGCTGCAGGCGGCCCCCTGAACGCCTCATCCTACTGGTTGGTCTGTTGTTGGAGCTGTTGTTGTTAAGCTTTCTTATAGCCTGAGATTTTTCTTGCACTCCTTTCCTAATTGATCCAGGAAGGTTGAAATCAGTGTACGCCATGTGCACATTTGAGACCTTACATCAAACTGGACGTTTTACTTGGGAGGTGCATATCTATAAGATAGTTGCAAGTGCAGCATTCTTACATAAGCAAACAGTTAGTTAGAGTGCACATGAAGACATTTTATCACATCTTCAGGGTCTGTGATGTTGCATTTATGGATCCCTCTTTGCCGTTGTTTTTGTGAGTTTTGAGTTGTTTTCAATGCTTTAAATCACTCATGGTTGGTTTTGAGAATGTTGATTGAATCGACTCGTCCGTCCTGGAAGTTAAAGACAAAAATGAAACGTCCTCAGCTGTTATTGGAAGCTATGAGTCAAATTTATCAGACTGGCAGCAGTTTATTAGAGTGTGACAGCACAGTTTATGATGATGAATGAGGCAGCCAGCCGGTTAACTCCTCGTCCTCCTTCAGGGTGACACAGTAACCCAGCTCAAACCAAACCTTGAGCAGAGCATTGAACGTCAGTGTTTTGTCTCATTTTGTTTTTCAGAACGTGGAGCAGGTGTACTCCCTCTACCAGACTTTCCCAGAATGCCAAGCAGCAGACACAGCTGTTCCCAAGAATCCATACAGCAGAGAGACGGGACTCCAGCCTCCGAGCCCCACCCACCTGAATGTGTGTCAGCGTCTGAGGAAAGTCATTCAGGAGCTGGTGGACACCGAGAAGTCCTACGTCAAGGTCAGGAATCCTGCCAGCATGATTCTGTCTGCAGTAATCCTTCTTCTGGTGCTGCTGCCAGAAACAAAACTCTGCTGTTAGTGCTGTTAAATACTGCTGCTCAGACTTCATGTTACTGTGTTTATGGTTTGGCCTGTTAGTGTATGTGCATGGCAGGGGTCTCTGGTCTCCAGCATTGCTATTTTGGGGACCGCAAACCTGAAGTTTGTGAATTCTTTAATTTAAAGCACCAAAAGTTCATACTCTGCTTTGCTACAGCACTGTAGCAGTTAGGTTTCTATTCATGTCATTGCCATTGAGGGGACTTAAACCGGCTCCACTGCAGTGTAGCTGCAGGGTCTCAATTTTGAAAATAAGTTATGTTTATTGAACCATATTTAATACTAAAACAAGATTGAAAAGAGAGGTAGAATATGTTGTAAACATTAAGAACAGCTTAGTCTTTGTTCAACTTTATCAAACACAGATTTTGATATAGTTTTGAAGTTGCTTCACTTTGCAGTCTGCATGCAAGATGCTGGTACAAGTGAAAAATGCAAAAATCAATCTAATTTATCGGCTGGCCGTTACATCAGTCCACGTTTAAATGATTTTTTTCTTGTGAACGCAGTAAAGACAACCCTGATTAAAGGCCAAGTAATACCAATAGTTGACCTTCACATTTGAACCTTTTATCTGCCATCGGTGCATCCAAATGTTTTGTAATGTTATAATAATACCAGTTAATTGGATTTCATGAAACATACTGTTTCATTTTCTTGGTTATGTCTGAAGTAAGCATCTCTCTATCTGTCTCACTCAGGACTTGGTGTGTCTCTTTGACGTCTACCTGACCCCCTTACAGCAGGAAACCTTCCTCAGTAAAGAAGAGGTAAAAGGAGATCAACAGTAAAACTGATCAGAGATCAGTCTGTGTCCTGTCTCTGACTGCAATGTCTCTCTCTGCAGATGGAGGCGCTGTTCGGCTGTCTGCCCGAGATGCTGGACTTCCAGAAGGTTTTTCTTCAAACTCTGGAAGAGAGGATCGCCTCTTGTCCCAACTTTGGCTACCTGGAAACACCTGCACAGTTCAAGGTAGAGACCAGACCATCTCTAATCATGTTGCAGTGGCTGTTGAGTCCTGGCTGTAAAGCTAACAGATTGACACTCTGTTACTTTGTTATTCAGCCTTTACAATAACAATAAATGACTACGGGAGAGCTCCGTCGATTGGATAGTTCAGTACTTGTAACAGATGTTACAAAAGCAGAATGTCACTTTTGGAATGTAAAAAAGAAAAAGACAAACAGGTGGTTGAAAAACTGTCCAAAACACTCCACCCTTTTAAACTACAATTAAATTAGTCTAAAAAGCATGTATTGCCTGGTGTATTTCAAAATAAAATAACAGCAAGATGTAAAACTAAATGGCAGTTTCACTGTCATGAAGTATTAAACATCTATTTCTGCAAGTTAATGACATTTAATCTTTGTTTAGACTTACACAGAGGATGAAATTTGTTTGTTTACCAATATTAGTCCTTTCTTCTCTTGCAGAAACTCCTCTTCTCGTTGGGAGGATCTTTTCTGTACTACGCCGACCAATTCAAGCACTACAGTGGCTTCTGTGCAAATCACATCAAAGTACAGAAAGTTCTGGAAAGAGGTAAACAAAAATGCTTTTAATTTAACCTGTTTTGGATACATGGAAAACAATCTGATGATTGTGTTTTTGTAAATAATGTTATTATGATATTTCAACAGCAAAGACAGACGCAGCCTTCAAGCACTTCCTGGAGGCGAGGAATCCAACCAATCAGCACTCATCCTCTTTGGAGTCGTACCTGATCAAACCAGTTCAGAGAGTCCTGAAGTATCCGCTGCTGCTCCGAGAGCTGGTGTCTCTGACCGACCCTGAGAGCCCAGAACACACACACCTGACAGGTAAGAATCATTACTCATTCAAGGATAATATTTGCCAGCTAAAAACAGGCGATATACACAATGTACTCTTCAGGAAACAGATGCATTCTGCTCTCTGTAATTCTAAATGTACCATAATTTACTCAATGAAAATCATGATGTGCTGAGTGAAACTTGAAACCATGAACTCAACAGTAAAATGTTCACTAGAGGATATATGATCATGTTCCCAGTCACTCCCTGCTGGACATTTGAAGAATTTAGGTTAAATATACTTAAACATCTTTTAGGAGAGAAACCTTTCATCACTGACTGTAGTTCCTCTTTTGCCCTCCAAGAGGCACTGCGAGCGATGGAGAAGGTGGCCAGTCACATCAACGAGATGCAGAAGATCTATGAGGATTACGGCTGTGTGTTTGACCAGCTGGCTGCAGAGCAGAGCGGAGCTGACAAACAGGTGAGACAAAGATCTTTCGTATTCATCTCTTCCAAGGCTCATTTCTTCTTTTTCTGTTTAACTGCTTCAATCAAAATCCTGTGAGTCTGCAGTTCCTGTTTGCGGGCAACAAAAATCACAAATACATCTATGTGGGTGTCACATGTCCCTTTTATTTGTAGATACTGACAGGCTATTTTTATTCAAATTTGGAATAATTTTGGGGCTTTATTCCTGTATTAGACAAGACAGCTGAAATCTTTGTTCAAAAGAACGACACTTTATCAATCGTAACTTTCCCACTACCTGAGGAGTGACTGACTTGACTCACTGTAAGAAAATTCCTCAAGAAATGTAAGACAAGACATTAAATAATCTGTTTTCTTTTCAAACATCAGTCCAAATTGTTATGATCCACTCAGTTTTGACTCTCAATTTCTGATTTTCTTCTTCCTCCTTTCAGGAGATCTCGATGGGAGAGTTCCTTGTCCACTCGTCGGTGGTTTGGTTGAACCCCCTGCCCTCACTGGGCCGTCTGAGGAAAGACCCAGAGCTCACACTATTTGGTAGGTTTACAAGCGCACACACACACACACACACACCAACTGTTCTGTGCTGTCACTGTAGTGCAACAATGGAACTCTTTTTGTTTCATCCTTTAGTGTTCAAACGAGCCGTCATCCTGGTGTACCGCCAGAACAAGCTGAAGAAGAGGATGGTGAGTATGCTCCTCCGTTTTTTTTGGCTTTATCATGAAGAGAGTTTTCGTTCTGATCTTCTTTTTTTTTCCCAGACTGGTCGCTCAGCTGATTTGGACCCCTTCAGGTTCCGCTGGTTAATCCCAGTTTCAGCGGTTCAGGTCAGACCAGCTAATATCACAGGTTGGTGTCATAATTGTTTTTTTCAGCATGAAAACCTCTCATGCATTGGGAATCTTCAAAAACTTTCCTTTATCGCACTCTTAAGTTTTTCTGTGCTTCGCTCAGGCTCAGAGAACCCATTTGTTTGGGAGCTCGTCCACAGCCGGTCTGAGGTGGAGGGACGACCGGAGACTGTGTTTCAGCTCTGCAGCAGGTAAGAATGTAAAAATGTGAGACTCATAAATAAGAGCAAGACTTCTCCCCTGTCCTGTTACAGTCTGACCCCTGATCGTGTTGTCTGTGTTTTAGTAATTTGGAGTCAAAGGCCAGCGTGCTGCGAGCTCTGCGCTCCCTCCTCAGAGACAGAGCACCCTCCGGCTCTCTCAGGAGGAGCCGGCTGTCAACGACAGAGAGGAGCAGCTCCTGGAGGAGGAGGCAGCAGCGGTGTCGCTTCGACATGCAGAGGACAACTCCTCGTAAGGCGGGGGAGAGCTGCAGGCGTGACGGCAGGTTAATCCTGGGTGAGACGTGCTCAGAGCCTCTGCTGCCGAGCTGCTCGACCTCCTCCGACCCTGCAGGAAAGAGGAGCAGACTCTGCTCCCTGACCAGCGACCTGGAGGCTCAGCTGCAAAGACTCAACTTCACAGAGGAGGAGGCAGAGAAAACGGGAGCAGAAGCAGATGATTGCACGGAGGAGAAGAGAAGGAGCTCCAGTCTGCGGCGAGGAGACGCTGCAGATTACGGCGGGATGCTTGAAAGAGACTTCAGTGTTCAGAGTCTGACTTCTATCATCAATGAGGACTGCTTCTTCAATAACGTGCTGGGGATACAACAGGCTGCAGTGCCCTCACTACAAGGCTGATTTACATCTGACCTCAAAGTTCAATCTGAGAAATATCTGTCTCTTTAAATTCCTGGATGCCTGTTTGAAGAGTTTTGAGATGGATCACCTTTTGCAGAAGACTCGTGGAAATATTTCAATATTTTCTACTTAAACCAACTGGGATACCTGTGTTGCATTCAAGGGAAACTTAAAGCTTTTGATGCACAAGTGGTTGAAAAGCATCACAGCTTCATGTCAGCAGCTGAGGGACCGAAGTATCTGTGTCATAGTAAGAGTCAAAAACTGCCAGAGAAAAAGGAATTAGAAACATTTTCTTCAGACATATCACAAACCTTTTAACATCCTAAAGATCCCTAAAACTTCAGAAGCACTGAGAAATGAAACCAGAGCGACCTCAACAGATCATGATCTCAAAGTTTTTAGATTTGAACATCCATGTCAGGTTTGTAAAACCGTCAGAGGAGAGGGCATTCAGAGAGTTTATCAAAAAACTTAAAAAAAAAAAAAAAAACCATTTCAAACTAAGAGTTTAAATCAGTCACTAAAAGGACTTAAATCGAAAATAAAGTTCAAAAATTAAACATTACAGAGTATTTGTTAAAACTTATAAGAAGTAGGACCTCAGGAAAGACACCTTTGTGCCTCAGAGGTCCACACTTAGATAACAACACTAAAAATATCCAGAGACACACAACAAACTCTTGTTTCTATGCTTCAATCGTAAAAACAGATTGAAGATCATTTATTGGAAAAGAAAAGTTACAACAAAGCTTTAACTTTCTCTAAAATGCAGCTAAGAAGATTTTAATTCTTTGCCTTAGTTGTATTTTCATTTGGGATTTTTTTTTCCATATCAAAAATACATTCAGCAAAAATAGAATCACTAACAAGGCAAACTAAAGTTGGGTCATATTTAAAATATTTGCAACCTTTTCTTTCAAAAATGAGACTTTTTGTATCGACGTTTTGTTCATTTGACTACAAAATTTCATTTTTCCCCCCTATTCTTTTTTTCTTTTTGACTTAGACTTTATCCCAGCAACCTAGAATTTAACATTAGTAGTTAGAACTCAAATCTTCAGTCTCTTTTGTTCTGGTGCTCAAACTTTTGTCAATCAAACTCTGGAAACTTTAAGTTTCATGAGATTTTAAACTGATGGAACAGAAACGCTGAAGAATAAACCTTCAAAAAACAATTTCAGGAAGCATTTCAAAACTTTCTAAGAGACTCGATGATGGACGTGGAGGAATAAAAGAAAGTGGTGCTTTTTGTGTCTAAAATCATGCTGTGGATTTACAACTACAACTGAACATGTTCTGGACTCAACAACTGGAAACACTTGACTGCTCAAACACCCGAACAAACACCTGAAAAAACAGCTCAAGCTTTATGCTTTTTATACATGATTCATGTCCTGCAGTTTTATAGCATTAAAATCCTCAATCTCACATATTTTAAGACTCTTTTTATTCTTATTTCTCCCAGTGGATGATCACTTCCTGTTCCTCTTGACATGAATGTTGGACTTTCTGTATTTTGTTGCACTTGGCTGCCTGAATTTATCAACTGTTGTAAATATTTTTCTTGTACAGTCTGTAGTTTTTCTGTGTAACAGATATTTTGACAAAAGCAGGTTGAAATATCTGAAGCTGCTGGATCAGATTGGAGCCTTTTGTCAGTTTTTAAAACTTGTATTTATAATTTCTTCATGTTTTGTTTTGTGTAAATCAGTTTGTGTGACTGAGGCAGCGTTTTTTCATTTTAAATGAAGTTTTCTCGAACTGTTTAACTATTTGGTAATTTATTTTCTTAAAATATTTGTGTGCATCTTTTTCAAACTTCATGCTCTTAAAGTTCAATAAATGAAAAAGTATTTAACTAAATCTACCGTTTGAGTTGTCATCTCTTTTTTTCAGGTTTTTCTATCCTGATAAACTACTTGAGCTCAAGAGGGAAATATTTGACCAGAAGCAGAAATATTATGTTGTTTTGATTTAAACTCAAGTTGAAGAGAATAAATGGCAAATATTGTAGAATTAATGGGAATTTGTTTGTTCATGAATGTTAAAGTCTGAGGGGACAAATATTTGGGTCGGAGGGCCCCATTTGTCTCCACGTGCCGCTGTTTGACCCTCCATACAGATAGTCTGTTGTGTTTAAAGAGCAGGAATGTGCTGAACCTGAACTTCACCAAAACACACCTGGATAAGTGTGTGTATGTGTGTGTGTGAGAGAGAGAGAGAGTTCTCAGTGACAGCAGGATGACAAAACCTGCAC
Organism: Thalassoma bifasciatum; assembly: GCA_008086565.1. Lineage (NCBI taxonomy): Eukaryota > Metazoa > Chordata > Actinopteri > Labriformes > Labridae > Thalassoma > Thalassoma bifasciatum. Next base: position 24,100 of record RPOG01001947.1, read on the forward strand.
ATCTTCCAGCCGGTGAGTTTTACTGTTGATGTTTGTTATTTTTATTGTTCAAAAGCCACAGGATCCTATGTACAAACAACAAAATCCAGTGTGTGTGTGTGTTTTTTCTGTGTATGTGTGTGTGTTGTCTTTGCGTGTGTGTGGGCTCAGATAAAACACTTCATTTGTATTCCCATCGCTCTGTTCTCTGATTGATGAAGCCCTGGGGGGGAGGGGTTTTTCTGCCAGATGGTTTGATTCAGCTCCAAACTATTATCATAGTGACTGCCGGGGTCAAAGGTCAAACTCTCTGCTTTAATGTGAAGCTAATTTCCGCTGTATTGGATGAAAGGTCGACGAATCACGGGTCTTTATAATGATCACAGCGCTAATCTGTGCAAGCAAATGACTTCATTTTCTTCTTCTGTGACATTAAATCCAGCAGAGTGAAGCCCTAATCTCAGGGTAACACTTCACCTTTATTTGATTTGTTTCTTTAAATATTCTTGTAAAGTGAAATACAGAGTCAACATTAAACATCATAACAAAGTTTTTCAGATTTTTTTCACAGATATTTTTATTCTTTCCATTTAGACTTTTCTGGTAATAATTAGATGATAATTCCAGTTAAAATTAATGCAAAATGTACAAGTTTTTTTAATTAATTTTCATTCAAATATAAATATTTGAGTAGATGCAAGAAATTCAAAACTGTTTATATAATGCATTTCAGAGTACTAAAAGTTTGATTTTTTTATGCTAATGAAATAATGTTTATATCTTTTGTTGCAGAATTCTCTTCAACCTGAACTTCTCTATCAGGCCACTGAAACAGGCAGTTTACAGGGAAAAATCAAAACACAGGGCTGAATCCCAGCTGGGGAGAAAGAGAATCTAAAAGCTGAACATGTTTTAGTTTTATTCACTTCACTTTTAGGAATTAAATCAATGTGTAATGACAATCAATAACTTGTACAGATCAACTGTGTCCTTGAAGGTCAAGTGAAAATTCAACATTTTATTTCCTAAAAAATATTCACTGAACTCCAAAAATATTTCACAAAACAAAAAAAAATCACAAATTATTATGAATAACTTTAATTTTATCCATTTAATTACCCATAAAAACTATTCTAATAAAGAAAAAAACATTTTATAAATATGAAGACTTGAAGAAACACAAAAGCTCAAAGAATCTAAAGTCAGATAAAATTAGTTTTATTTATTCATTAATATTCATTATTATTTAATTTGTATAGCACTTTTCTACACTGGTAATGAAGTGCTTCATTAAACGTAACATGAAACATAAAAGCAAAGAGGTAGAAAGTAAAAATTACGATCATCTTGAGACAATGTTCGTTGTAATTTGATGCTGTTAATCTTAAGACTGACTGATTCATTATTTATCATATTAATGAGTCAACCCTCATAAATTACACTTTGGGGAGAACTCAATGGTAAAAAAGTTCATGAAACAATATTTAATGTATTTGTTGTGATTCATTTTAGTTTATGGTACACCTTTGGGAATCATTTCATGTATAAAGGAACCAAAAGAAAGATGTTGAACAAAACAAGTAAACAGAGAGATTGGTAAATAAGACAATAATTTAAACTGAATACAGGTTGAATAGGATTTACAAATCATTGCATTAATGTTATACACAAGGTAAGGATGTAATATTTAGAACCGAATAAAGCTCAACAAAAAGATCACAAAATTCTCATGAAAATTACAGAAAATAACAAAACACAAATATGCTATTTTTCACTCAAATATCATTAAATAAATATCGATCTTGGGGAACAAAGCAAAATGGAAAACATTAAAGGTTTAAAAGAACAGGAGTAAAAAAGGTTGTAATCACAAATTTTCTCTTCTTCTTGTGATCAGAGTGTGACGAACACAGTGTAGTATTTGCTCTGAACGTTGTCATTTTGTCCTCTGCAGTCGCAGCAGGACGACGTTTGTGTTGCCTTCGGGCGTTGAGTCAAACCTCCAGAGTCTCATACTAATAGACCTCCACAACGTTTCACTACGGTGAACAGGAGCAGCTGTAAAAAAACATAAACTGTTCAGCATGTGGAGCAAGAACACTGCAGTAACATGAGTTATCACATACAGGACTTAAACAAATATATCGCTGTTTTCACATCCAAGCTCTTAGACCCATCAACCTTACACTCTAAACAGCCTTTATATAGGTGAATCAAAAAAGCAAACTCTGCTTTGTATTTTTTTATCAATATTTTTTGCAAACACGTATGAAAGCACTTCTTCTAGGTTTTCTTTGCATTTCGGGAATTCATAAAAAGATTATTCAAAATGTGACCAACAATGTGGGGGATCCATTTCAGAGCAGAGTTAGTCAACCGTGTAATAGGTAATATTTTTTATTGAGAGGCGTCATTGTTATAAATCATACTGCAGCAAGTCGGTGCATTCAAGGACACTCTGACATCTGAGGATTAAGGAGTTACAGTCAATATTTGTTCACTGTTTCTCCTCAGGATTAAAATTTGAGGACAAAATCAGTCAGACAACTTTCCAAAATCTCCTGCCTTAAATTAGGATAAAGAAAGACTGTAATAGAAAGGAAAATACATGAGGGTTGAGAAAAAAACCCTATGGAAAACAAAACATTAAATTATGAGGAACTTAATTCTTTCAACAAGACCTATTATGTGTTAACTATTATTGTGCATCAAAAGATTAAAGATAAACAAAGGCCAATGATACATAATTATATTAAAGTTACAGAATAATAACCTTTTTTTTTGTATTTCAACTTAATACAACAAGAGCTATGTCTTATGTCCTATCTTTTTCAATTGACTTTGCTTCATTTTTTATACATCCTACATGACTGTGTCAAGTTGAACAATGTTGACAAACCAAACTTAAGATCTTTTTCTTTATTAAAAAATTGGTTGTTACACATCAAGTTAAAAAATGCAGACTAATAACACAGTAAAGATGTTGTTTTTCATGACAGTATATAAAATATGTCAAATCAAATGTTGAGTTAATCAAATAATAATTCATGAAGTGATTCTAAATTAACTAAAATGAGGAGACTTAATAGTCAGATGATTATACAGTAATTATAAAATACTGGGAATATTATGATCATTTACAGTGACATCAGAAGCCACATGTAATGTTGCGATCACATCATTTTTTATGCTTAATAAAGATTCTAAAATGAGAATTCACTTACTTGTATGCATTTTAATTTTGCTTTTATTGTTGCTGTTTGGACTATTGTGTTTGCCCATATAGTAGTTAATTCAATCACTGAGAAAATTATTGAATAGAAATTTTAAAAACATATGAAAATATCTTTATTTTTAGACATGCATAATAGCTATTTCACTGTTGGAGCTGCTTCTCTATGTGTTTTAAAGCACCATTCAAATTCTAATTGAATTTTTTGATTGCTCCTTTAAATGGAGCTGATAATGATCAGTTAATGATTCAAAGAGAAGAGATTTAACTGGTTTCACTCTCTAGGCTTATTCTATTATTTTGTGTAAACCTATTATTTCTTTATCTCAAAATCTGTTTCCCAACCTGGGGCACATGACCCCTTAAAGGGACAATGAAAACATCAGTTTGAGTTATTTTTAAAATCAATTCTCTTCTTTTGCAAGAAATATCTGACTGTTTTGAAATCTTCTTGACCTCCTCTAGAAAACAGAATAAATGAGTGTAAAACATGACATAAAAAGACATTAAATTATTTTACGTTGTGTGCAGCTTCTTTGTAATCCTGGTTTGTGTCTCTGCAGCACTGAACGTCCAGTAGAGTTCGTTTTAAAGCTGCATTACCTCCTGATTCTGCGCACGCAATGACCTCACCACAGAGCGTCTCCAGTGGGAAACAAACTCCTCTTGACTTTGTTCTTATTTGTTATGAGTTTATCTCTCCACATGACAACATTTATTAAGCATGCTGATGTTTGAGTTGACGCACACAGGGGACTTTAGATGTTGTATTTTCCCACAGGGTGGCTGTCGGTGTGTGAAAATGTGTGTCTATTGGTGGAAGTCGCTCATGTCTGTGCAGGTTTGAGGCTGATAAGAGCCGTGCTGGAGGATTATGGTAATAACAGGCTGCAAACAACTCACTGACTGACTGCAGGGTCCCATCACAGCGAGCTGTGGGGTGGGCGGGCTGCGGACGCTTATCACCGTGTTGCAGTGGGCGATTCTTCACACGGTCACATGACGGGTGACACCTTGATTCCCACTGCAGCTGAACAAAGAAGCGGTTTTATCACCAAAAACAGCACGAAAGTGGCGACTTAATGGTGCATGGCGATTGTTTTAAACGCAGGCATTATCCGTTAGTTGCCTGTTTTGGGGACGAAACACTCTGACCAGCAGATATCATCAGTAATGAATTTTTACTGTGCTCCATTATGCTTGAGACGCCTGTAAAATTCTTTTTTGGGCTGTAATTTCCCACTTAAAGAAATCAATCAAAGCCATAATTTTCCTCTTGTTTGGCGTCAAAAAGGGGCGATTTCTGCCGTGTCGTACCCCGCCATCAACTCATCAGATAAGAATGCTGCTCTGCGGCTCCTTCAGCTGAGCGGTGACCTTCAGGAAACAAAAACCTGGTTCCTGAACAGGTCACTTTTGTTACTACGAAAGGTTTCCTGAATTCAGATCAGGTTGGATTGGACAAAAGGAAAGAAAGCGTTGCCTCCTGCATCTTTTCCAGGATGAAACTGTATGTACGGTTGCCTAGGAGATATCAGGCAGAGAGGTAGTTAGAGGCTGTTCACACACACCCTGTGTTTCACACGGCTCGTCTCTGCTTCGTCCTCAGAAATCACTTCAGGAGTCGCTGTCAGGCGCTCAACACAGGTAAGACCACTCCAGGTTTCTTCAGATTTTCTGTCAGCGTTGTTTTCTCAAACTCTTTCAGGATGTTGGTGTTGGATAAAAGAAGACATAACTTCACTCTCAGGGGTCTGAGTTTTTCTCTCTCTGTGCCGCTTTCTCCTGCAGTCAGAAGGAGGAATACCCAGGGGACGCTGCAGCTTTAAATGGACATAATTGAGTGTCAATGATCACCACATCAGCTGCAGAGTAACTAATGCAGACGATCACACACAGAAGACCACGCAGCACCATCAGCAGCCTCAGCTGTGCGTCCGTCACGCTCCCACGCTCACTTCACTTCTCATTTCTCCTCTGGTTGCAGCCCACTGGAGCCTGTTCTGGGGAATTATCTGCTGTCAGGACCTGCCCAGGGCGCCGTCGCTGGACCTAAGGGGGCTGAGCCATGCTGTCTGCCGCCATTCAGATCCTGGCGTTCGCCTTGGCTCTCCTGGGCGTCCTCGGTGCCACCGTGGCCACTTTGCTGCCCAACTGGAAAGTGAGCATGAATGTCTGGTCCAGCGTCATGACCCCCATCTCACAGATGCAGGGTCTGTGGATGGACTGTGTGTGGTACAGCTCGGGGGTCTTCAGCTGCACCATGAAGAACTCCGTGCTCTCGCTGCCGGCGTATCTACAGACCACTCGGGCCGCCATGGTGCTGTCCTGCATGGTGGCAGCATTTGGACTCTGTCTTGCCTCTCTGGGGCTAAAATGTACTCGCTGGGGGGGGAGCCATCGAGCAAAGGGGCACACCGCCATCGCTGCAGGGGGGTGCTTCATCCTGGCCAGCCTCCTGTGTTTGGTTCCCGCGTCCTGGTTCACGAACGAAGTCATCACCGTGTTTTTAACCACCGACCTGCCAGACAGCAGTAAATATCAGCCCGGAGGAGCGCTGTGCGTGACGTTTATCTCCGCTGGTTTTCTCCTGGCCGGGGGCGTCATTTTTTGTATGTCATGTCCTGGAAAAAGATCAAGACGACCAGACTACCCCCCAGACCCTGACAGACTTGCAATGTATGGAGAACACTATCAAAGTCAGGAGCATGTGCAGCCAAAAAACAGGAAAAACAAATCAGTGAAGCTTCAGACGGACAAAGTGAAGGAGGATAAACCTCCTCAGGAAGAACCAGAACCAAACCAGGAGAAGAGAGTCTACTCCTCTCCATCAAAACTCCCTCCTAAAGACATCAAGGACAGCTACAGCCTCCAGGAGTACGTGTAGCCATCACCGCTGAGTGGAAATGTGGAGTTTTTAGCTGAGCTTTCTGACTTGTAGGGAGGGGGCGGCGGGCTGGGGGAGGTGTGTTACAGCAGGAATAATTACTAAACCTTGGATTCAGCTGAACGACTCAGAAAGGAGACAAAAAGCAGGCAGCAGGGGCCGAGCACGGGACCCAAACACTGTAAACCGTTGAGAAACTGACGCAGCTTTCACACACCAAAGAGCTGAACATGCTGATTGTGATAAAAAAGAAAAAAGTCTCCGCCTGAAATTGAAAGCCATCATTTTCCAGCTGCAGATGTCGTCTGCCGTCTAAGATTAAAATGTGCTGATGCAGGGCCGGCCCAAAGCTGTCTGCAGCTGTGTGTGTGTGTGTGTGTGGGATTTTACCAAACAAACACTAATGACATTAACCTACTCAAAGGCTAAAAGAAATGTTTGAGGGTTTCTGAAGTTTTGTTTCTCTGCATTAGAAACTCAAATGTTACCTAAAAAGAACAAAAACTGACCAAACTGTCACGTCTTAAAACTCCCGGCTTTTCAGCCTGTAGACGACTTGATTGAAACTTTTTCACAACATAACTCCTAATTACTTGGTGAAGCCTTATTTTATGAACTTGTGTTTCTCAACATTACGTGTTATGACACAAAAAAGCACAAAATAATATTGAAATGGTAAAATACTCAAATTATATCCTTCATGTTTTTACAAGAAGGCTGCACATTATATATCATTTTTGGTCATCGCATAATACACTTTTTTGCAAGCAATAACTGCAGCTTCAAATAAAAAAAGTTATTTTTGTAATGTAAAACATTTCTTGCCACGACTTCAGCATAATCAATGACAGATCAGGGATAAATTAAAGGAGATAAAACAGCCATTTTGCGATGAATTTGTATAGACTGAGTCAAATATTTAGAAGATTTAAGTTGCAACAGGAGAAAAAATTGTAAGATTGAATCTTGATAAATTTACACAAGAAAGTTCATAAGTTTGAGTATAACTTCATGAATCCAAAAACTGATTTTAGCAAAATTAAAACCTTGTGAATGATAAGGAATGCCACTATAAATATGAAAAAAATCAAATATTTATGGGGGGTAATAAGGGAAACTTATGCCAACAGAGTAAAAAATGTACAAGATTAACTTCTATGAAGTCTCAAGGAAAAGGTCACAACTTTATGGGACTAAATTTAAAAATAAAACTGATCTAATGAAAATATCATGAATAAAAAAAGTGAAAAGGATACTTGAGTTAATAGAGTCAAAAATATGAGATGAAGAGAGCTGTAAATTGAGAAAAGTTGAGTGCATTTATCGATTTAAACTGTAAATTCACAAGATTACAGCAAAAATATTCACATGTTAAAGAAATTGTAAATATTTTTACAAATATTTGTACGTCACAAATTCATAAAGAAAAACATTGGAGTTCATGAGAATCAAGTCTTAGATGTTTAAAATTAAAGCAGTAAATTTGGGACATTTTGCAACAAAAATTATGATTCCTAAGCTGTAAATGAGCAAGTATTTACATTTGAGATAATAAAGTCATTTTTTTATGAGACATCATTACTTTAAAAGAATCAATTTCTCATATAACAAGAATAAAATGTAATATTTATAACCAAAACAAACTATTTATGATTAAATTACAACTCTATTCTTGAAACACGACTTGAATCTTGTCAATTCATATTTTTTTTCCAACTTTCTTCTTTTAAATCTGCAAACTTTGTCCTCACTGTTTAGAGCATTATTCTCAAAATCCCCATGTTTTAATAATCCTCGAGGCCTCAATCCTCTGCTTCAGTCATCAACAACTTCTTGTTGAAACGTGAAAACTTAGTGGGTTGAGATGACATGAAAAATAGGTTTGTTCCAACAAACTTTTATAAAATGCTGTTTTTTCAGTTAGTGCTTTATGGTTGGTATAAATTGTCCCAAATTAGAATGGGAGTAAATTTAACACAGACTAGGTCATTAAGAGAAAAAGTATATTTGGACTGCTTTTTACCTATAATGAAAAAATGAAAACAAATGTGCTCCCTCCTACAGTCTCCTGTCATACCTGCTCTGGGCCGGCTCTGCTCTCCACAGTGATTTTTAAAAGCCTTTCTTAGAGCATGCTGCCACTGCTTTAGATGCTGCATACAGTTTATATTTGAAGAAAAATACACAGCCTGTATCAATAAAAATATTGTTGATTTTTTTAAATCCGTGTTGATGGCGTTCAGATCTAAGGCAACATACTAACTGCACCTGCCCAGTCTTTTCCTTGCCGTTGGAGGGGGTGCAGAGCAGCATGGAGAGAGGTAATGATGCTCTTTGCTTTCCCATTATCCTCTCACCACGCTTGGATGCACACTGCGCACACACTCTCCCCTCCACCCATCCTCCTACAGCTGTATGAATAGGGCATCCAGTCATTTTCAGGATGTGACTGCAAAGCCTGATGGAGACGGCAGCACCCACACTACAATTGGTTGGTGGTAGTACTCTAACCTGAGGTGAGCTGTCAGTCAAACCTGTGGACACTTCTTGGGGATAAAACGGAGGGGAAAAAAACGCTGAGCTGAACGCCCACACTGCCTCTCAGGAAATCTCCAAACCTGCATCCAAAAAAAAAACTATTTAGAAGAGAAAATAGATCTGATTCGTCAGCGCTGCAGCTACATCTCACTGTCAGACCTGACAGTGATGCTTTAACGCTGGAAACAGGACAGATTCAGCGCAAGCAGCTAGGAAACAAATCAAATCATGGCACAAGGACAAACTGTCTCTGCTTTTAAAGCTTTGCATCGAACCTCACTCACTCTAGACTTGGAGGGTTTAATATGGTTAACTAGATGGATAAATAAATGATTTTGATGGGTAAAAACTGAAGTTTCTGTTTGTTTCATTTTTCAGATGTGTAGTTATAAAAGCTTTCTATTCTCTCTCTCCCCACTCTCAAATTCAGGATTCTTTTCAATCCTGTATCCAAGTTATCAGATGATGATTTTTACTGAGATATCTGACTGGTAATGAGAAACTGCACGTCCTGGTTTGTTTCATTCGTGCAGACACTTTATTTGTAATGTCACAAGACTAGCAGATGATTTGAGAAATCAGACTTTCAGCAAGGGTCAATTTCACTTGGGCCCTTTTTACACAACAACGTTAGGCAATAAAGGCACCATTTAGGTACATTTTTAAATTCTAACCAAATTTTTTAGGCTCTGACTCTGGTTGAAGTATTTTTATGGTTTTTAAATAAGACCAGATTCAAATAAATTTTAGCGCCATTAATCTGTGAATGGTTGTCTTGTTTGTGACTATTCCTCAAGACTGTTTTAGAAGTTGCTTATCTGCTTGTTGACGACAAACTGTCATCACATATCTGATTTAAGGAATGAAAGTTGGCCAGTTATAGGGATATCTTAACTTTAAATTAGCCAAATTGGTTTTCACCAAGACACACTTCCAAAAAGCAGTAAAGAGTCAAATTCAAGGGCAGCTTAATGTGTAACTCATGACTGAGTCCACATGCTGCCAGTCCAGGCTCCTGACAGCTTGAACACAGACTATACTATATAATACATGAGCTACACACAAACAGCTGTGATTCATTGAGCATTACAGGATATATGGCACCATCTTAAAGTTAAAATGAATTTTAGAGAAATGAGTGAAAGCTCTTAAGTCAGTGTGCTATATGACTCACGACTTTTCCCTCTAAGCGGAGTAAAACTTTACGAAAATGTACAGTAAAAAGAAAGGAAATATTCTCAATACAGCTGTTTGATTTCTAGACCATCTTTGTTAACAGTCAATCAATCTGAGTTACATGTGAAATTAAGTCATCGGATGTTCTGTTTGAGACAGGTATGACTTAGAGTAAAGGGAAATGGGTACTCACCAAGCAGCAGTTTCTGGTCTCATAATATGAAGTCAATGCCAAAGTGTTAGAAACTGCAGTTCCTGTTTGCAGCCTGGTTTGATGAAAAAATCATGTCTGAATAGCTCATTTACCTATCAGTGCACATTGTATGGGCATCAGGGTATAACACTCCATAAACACTTAAAAGTTAGCTTTAAAAACCCTCAATTGTTAGATTTCCTCTTTTAATTTCAAAAGAGGGAGAAGTGATTGAAGGGCATGGTTAAAGAAGAGCAGTTGGCTCAGGGACTACATTTTCTGCTTTAGACAGGCTAACAGCGCTCTCAGCTGGCTTGAGGACATCATTACACATAAACTGTCTAAAGCACATTTCACCAAATCCACCTGAAAAATAAGGCTGGAAGATCACATTCAATTCATGTTTATCATTTCTACTAAAGGTGAATCTACAGTGACCTACACTTCTGCCTTTTGTTAGCTGATCTCAAGAGGTGAAAAGGTAATTGAACATGTAGAGTGTCTATAGCCATGAAATCTGATGCAATTTTCTACAAATTTTAAATTTTTTGAAAAATTGTTTCAAGACAGATATATATAAAGCTATCTATCTAAAAAAAAAAAAAAGTTTCAAGATCAAAGATGGTCTCTCCACTACTACAAAGGGATTGCAGGATTTTGTAGAAAGAAAAGCTTGAATTTACTTGAATGCTCAAATCATTATTTTAAGGGAGGAGTAATAATAAAAATTTTAACACAGTAAATAAATCAGATAGAGACCAATAGGCAGTTCTCTAAGTTAGGAAAACGACAACCAAAGTGTTTACCTGATCCCTCTCACACTGGATTAACCATGTTCTTCCCCGCAGACATTTGAGTGGGAGGTTTACTCTGCCCGTGGCGCCATCAAACACCTGAACAGGAACAGAATCATTAACCAGCTTTCATTTCAACGAATTATAACACGAAAGTGTAAATATATGACCGAAGACTTCAGCAGTGGTGGCTCTAGACTTGGAAACTGTACCTGGAAACCACGATGATAGTCTCTAGCAAAAGGCCCTTTCTTCATTCTGATTGGTCAAAGACCCAGAGGCGACAGGGATGAGCGCAGCGCAGCGGTGCTTTTTTTTTTTTTTTTTTTGTCTATATTTTTATATCTCAAAATTTCGGCATTTTAATCTCAAAATTTCGACTCTTTTAACTCTGAAAATTGACTTTTATCTCAAAATTTTAACTTTTTATGGGCAAAAAATGTCAGAATATCAAGTTTTTATTTTTAGTTTTTATTTGTACTGGCGGAAACGGGCTTCTATAGGAATAAATGGGCTTGTATTAAAAAAAATGAGTTGATGCTGAGCAGTTGAAATAAAATACATGTAGGTTGACCGCGGCTGTTGGAGCACAGTGTGTCACCACAGAGCTCCAGCAGAGGGCAGCAGACTTTCATTTTCCTCTTAAATCAAGAGTGTCGAAACTTATTTCAGGGAGGGCCACATGTGATTTTGAGAAAATTACCAAGGTTCAGCTGCTCTTATTGACATATTAACCGACAACGAAATAACATTCAAATGCTCCATTTTGAATGATTTCTGTAAAAATCAGTCACCAAGTGCTCAAACAGGCCTAGTGCCATCATTGCAGACTCATGAAACCTCAGTTGTCCCTCAGTTGTCTCTTGATGCAAGATAATAAGTGATCAGTTTTGCAGTGTTATGTGCTTCATAGGTATCAGCAAACTCTGCTTCTGGCCATGAAAATGTTCTCCACTAGGAACAATGTGGGGCAATTTGATAACACTCTGCAGTGTCACAACCTCAGAAGACCCTTCTTTTCCCCACTTTGGACTGACCTTTAATTTGAATACAAGTTTTTTTTTTTTTTTTTTTTTTATCTGCTTTAGATTTAACAGTTTGAACATGATGATGCATTGTGGGCATTGAGTGGACTGTGGTTGCTAAAGGCAATGCTTCTTGCTTGTGTTGTAAGTTGCTTTTGACAAAAGCGTCTGCTAAATGACAGAATTCTGGAAAGAATCTCCAGTATCAGCCTAATTTCTTCTCCTTGTTGCTGTAAGATAAATGTGATAGTTACTTTACAGACAGTAAGAAATAATTTAAAATTTTCCTCTGTATCTAAAAACCTAAATAACGAAACCATGAAAACTTGCATTAATGGTGGCACGAGGGAAAACAGAGAATCCGTGACCTTTGTACACAGAGTTGATAACCATATATGTTGTCTGGAAAACTCTTTCCTTCTGATTTATCATTGACCCTGATTCTGAACAGACCTGAACGTTATGCAGCGTGTGTAGTTCGGTGCCTGCGTCATGTTTCCAGCAGCAGAGCAGAACACAGTGTATTCATCAGAGCTGCTGCTGCTGCTTTCTGACCCAGTTTCCCTGCCTGACTTGACTGGGTTGTTTCCAGTGTAGTTGTGGGAAGATCCCACCGGGTCCCCTTCTCACACAGATCAGTATGTACTCTTTTTTGTGTGGGTGGGGCTTTTCTTTTGGGTTGTAAAATCCTGCTGTATTTAACCAGTAATTCTGTGTGCTGCAGCAGCTGCGGCAATTATTTTGGTACAACATGCAGTTCAGTGAATCTTTTAGACCTTTATTCTGCAATTGATAAGACAGTGCTGTTATTTTATTTGTCTTTAAAGACACCAAGCTAACTCTGGCACCTTGCATCAAATGGGAACATTAATGTTGAATGTTGCACATGGACCCTATATAAAAAGTACACCACAGACACATCTTAGATTAATACAAAGAATCTTTCTATCACAGGCATATATTGATATAAGACAAAGGGTTAACGAAAATCATTGATAAAACAAGGAAATATCTTATTACGTTGAATATTTCGACACAACATGTATTATCTTGTTTTGCAATGGAATTAAATTTTACTTGCATGGAAATATTTCCTACAAAGTATTTTTTGTTCATTGGACTCTGTTTTAGCATGAGACTAATTTGCTACTACATGCAAACACCTTGTCATAAATAGAACAGTCATGGTCTATCATGGTTCTCTTGATTTAACATGGAACTATCTTGTTAAAGGGTGAAAATGGCTGAAAAAGGGGGAAAGAAACTTGCAAACAGCTAACAAGGTTGTATTACTGAGCTGACATCTTGGTGTCATATGAGGAAAATTGAACAAATTTTAGAATTGATATTAAGATTTTATTGTGGACTTTTAAAGTATGCTCAGGACATGCTTCCAAGCACATTTCTGATCACCTCAATCCACACGTCCAGTTGTAACCTGAGGCCCTCAACCGAGGCACTCCTTGTTGCCTCAAAATCAAGGCAATGGACCGTAGGTGACCGTTGACCCTTTCTGACCACGCTCCCACCTTCTGGGACAACCTGAGGAGATCAGACTGATGGACTCTGTATCCTCTTTTAAATCTAAACACATTTTCATGCATTTTTTTACGGGAGATTTTATCTGAATGTGTTTTAGTCCTCAAAATTTCTATTTATTTATTTTTTCATTTTTATGTTCTATGTCCTTTTTCATCTGTTGGTGATTTTTTAGCATATATCATATTCATCTATATCTATAAAGCTTTTTTTTTCCCCAGTACTGTTATTTTCATTGCTTCTACCTTGTTCTCCCCACATTTCTATTCTACTGTTCATTATTATTTTGTAGAGCTCTTAGTAACCTTGATTTCAAAATGCCATATTTGTCGTTTATTACTACAAAAACATTTTCCTTTAATGTAAAATATATATATGCCAGTGTTAAACATCATGTTGAAGCGTTAATATTCCTTCCCTTGTGTGGCAGTAATTGGCTTCCGTACATCATGAAACATAAATAAATAATAAAAGAGTGATGAGGAGGAGAGGAGGAGGAGGAGGAGGAGCGGATGAATGCCAGCCTGGGATCATCCACCAACATCTCCACCACCGACAACGACCGTCCTCTGAGTCTGAGTGGGACCAGCTCCGAGTTTAATCATTATTATGGGAATGGAAGAGGAGGGCCTTGCTTTGATCAACATGGCGGACAACAAAGCGCAGGGACTGGGGTAACAGCGACTCGATTAGTACATAACACCATGGATCAGGTTCAGAACTCCCACGAAGGCTACAACAACAACAGCCCATATAACCACTACCCGAACTACCGACCCGGCTATGGTAGCGGGGGCTACGGAGGCATGATGAGTCCCTCCCGACAGGGGAACAACCTGACGGGCCCAGGCAGCGGCAGCAAAGCGGCTATGACTGCTGCCAGCTCCCCGGCTGGAGGCGGAGGTGGCGGCGGAGGATATCAGCGGTTCCCCGGGCAGAGTCAACAGCAGATGCACCCGTCCGGGGCTACACCGACATTAAACCAGTTACTAACATCACCGAGCACTATGATGCGAGGCTATGGAAGTGGATATCCTGATTTTAATAATCCGACTGCTCAACAGCAGCCGAACATGGGGCTGGCTAAAGACATGGGCTCCCAGTTCGGATCGGCTGCTCACGGCTGGGGAGGACAACAAAGAAGTCACCCTAGTATGAGCCCCGGGAATACCGCACAGGGCAGCGGCAGATCACAGGTGAATAACAAACCTTTAAACCACATGGTGCCTGTAATAAACTTCGTTAAAGCTAACTCACTAGCCTGGGTTATATCACCAAAATCTACCACTGTGCTAACCCAAAGAGCTCGGCGAACTGACGCGACTGAATTCGCTCACGTTTGTTGTGTATTGCAGGCAGACAGTTCGCTGTTGGGAAACCTTTGCAACGCGAACATTGCATCTGACGCTGCATTTTATATACGTTTTCTCCCTCCCTTTGCCATTACATTTATTATTGAGATAACAGTCAAATGCTTTTGAGATATATCTGAATGTGAGATCTCATTTGGATTTTAGTTAATTCACCAACAAATGATAAATGAAGCAGAGCGGACGTGAGTTTAGGCGAACTGTAGTTCTCTTTGGTTGGTCTGTGTTTCAAGTGCCCACCAGATGCTCGGAGTGAAAAGTTTAGTAGACTTCGTCCGATTTAGACATTTCTACAGATGTGATTAATGAAGGTACTAATCAAATTGGAGCATTGGAAATAAATTTTATTGTATGCTGTTGTTCGGGATTCATGATGTTTTTTTTCCATCATTACAGCTAACAAACTGAAATCATCTTTGCCGTAGCAGTGTTGCAAATTCCAATTATTCTGACATCACTGAATGCAGCTTTAGCTTGTAGGCTAGGTGTGTTTTTTTGATACCACTGCAGAGGCGTCATTAATATAGCATGTCCTACCATATATCGAGCATGTTTTGACATTAAAGCACCCAAAATGTTGTCGCAAAATCAAACCACTACACAAACACATTTGAACGCCGTTCCTACGATATAAACGAAGATAATAAAGTCATTGTTTTAATTCTGTGTCCAAGGTGACTCCGTTTTTAGCACGCTGAGCTAAGCTATCTTTAGCACTTTAGCTTCTGTTAGCCGCAGAGGCCTAAAGTGTCTGTCTGTGTTTATGAAGGTGACTGATAACTTTAAATCAACTGATTTTATCAGAGGTCACTATTTTCTTTCATCATACATTCGTGTAACCATTTGGACGCGATAGAGAATGCTTAAATTATAAGGTACAAGCAAAGTTAGCCTCTGTCGACGGTGTGTCTGGCCTGTTGTCATTTAAATTGAGCAGCTTCTTAGTTTAGCGTTGTAGTATTGTATCTTCACCCGTATTTTTATCAAGAAACGCGTAGAACTCCTACGTGGATATGCATTTAAACGTGTTTAATATGTTTGCTTAGTACATTGAACAGACAATGTCATAGGAGGACTTAATGGAGGGGGAAATACATTTAGAAATGCAGATTTGGCTGCAGAGACAGAGCAGCAAGTTTCAGGGTTTGACCTGTAAAAATAAGATGTAAAAAACTTGTTGCACTTTAACCACTGGGGGAGTTGGTAGTATGTGAACAGAATTTTCAAAAGGTGGACCAGAAAATGTCAGGGGCAGCAAAAAGGACTAATCAGTGGATGTGGGTGAGGGCAAATATTACAAGTTGGGGGCCAAAGTAACAAAAAACATCTTTCTACATGCCTGTTCTTTCTATTCCCTTCTCAAGAGACAGGAGGACACAATGTTATCCAATAGGGATGACTTCTGTCCTAGTCCTGGTTTTGCATTACAGTTATTTTTCTAACTTCTCTCAACAGACGCTTCCTCTTTAAGTCAAAAACCAGTAATGTGCAGATCAATACTGAAATATTGATACTACCTGTATCAGATCTTTATACTCCAAAATTGATACCTCAGTCATTTGAGGTAGTATGCATCATTAACAGAAACAGTGGAAATTAACCAGACTATTGATGATACATGGTTGATGAGATTGCAACTTTGTCTTCCGCTTAGGTGAGTGTATAATACATGAGCGCAGCCGCATACTACTTGGTCAGTCTCTCAGTCAAAACCAGTAGAGACAAACAGTAAGGACCTTGTTTGTGATACTTGTGGAAAAATGGTAAGGAGTTGTTGCAGCACAACAAACCTCATGAAACACCGAGGGTTGAACTACAACACAGAATACGAGGTAAATATGATGAGCTGGACAGAAGAGGAGAGCCCTGTGTCAAGTGCCTCTTGTAGGGCAAGACAGACGTCTCCAGTGAAGCCCTATGGAGCTGTAGGCACCATCCAGATACAGAGGGAGAAAATGTTGGGCATTGAGAAGTGCGAGGCGTTGTTGCAGTTGGAGTTGTTCAAATTAGTGAATTTGTTTATGAGAGGAGAAAAAACACAAAAACATTCTTCAACTAAAAGCTGCTTGAGTTCAGCTTGGAGTAATACGTTTATCAGTGAGGTAATCTTATGCAGGAAAAAGCCCAGACTGACTCAGGTGTGGATTCTTAAAGGGTTAATCATTTAAAGTAGATTTCATAGATCAGATGTCATTAAATTATACAGAGCAATTACAATAAAACAGGTGTTTTTAACTTAGAAAAATTTATGCTAGAAAAAATGGACAAAAAAATCTTCATCTACATGATATAGCCATTATTATTTACAGTCAGGCCAATTGGTACAATCAGTATTAGTGTCTGATCAGTATTGCTGATACCAGACTGGATTTTACTCAGTATTAGATGGGAATGAAAATAGGTGGTATCAAACATCACAGCAAGAAGAAATCAAAGAGAAGCACATGTGCTGCGACCTGGGTCACAAACAAATTAGAAAGTTACATCCAGACAGCGAACTGCACCAAATATACCAAAATAATAATGATTTCATATTTTAGGATTCCTCATTTGAATAGTCAATAGGTTAATAACTCATGGTAGTATTCCTCTGAACATGAGATCAGTTCAGTCAATCAGAAATTAAATGTAAACTTTTTAGTTTACTGTCTGTGTTGCCTTCCATTTTTGACAGCTCATTTAAACTCTGTCAACAACTAATTGCCTTACATATGCTAATTATCCTTATTGAGGTCATTTGAGGTGTCACCAGCCATAAAGCTGTTTCCACAGCCTCTGTGATGCTAATGGACCCCTTGCAGAGAGAAAAGGGTGCCCTCAATTGTGTCTGTGTGTGTTTTGTGTATTGCTTCCTTTAGCCTGTGATCTGGCCTTAACTTTGTTGGCAGGGAGCCTTTATGGCCCAATCTCTACACAGAGCCCTGACCTTCACACATGCAGATTAGCCATGTGCCCATTACCACAAGCATAACACTGCCGCTAAGTATCCCTCCTGCTCCTACGGCTGCCTCTGACAAAAGCCCAGGTCTGCTCAAGGCTTTGACTCTGCTGCGTTGCTTTCCTGTCAGACCTGCACCATGACATTTCTGGTCACCATTGAAAAGACTCTTATAACGGTCGAATTTTTCCTTCGTCATTACTCTGCGGCATCACAGTTATTTTAGGTGTTTTTCTTTTATAAAAGACAAAAACTGTAGTCACACATGCACAAAATGCTGTAAAAGATGACATTTAACCCCTCATTGATGTTTTTCTGCCAGCCTCTGAAGTTATATATCTGCGTGAAGTCAGGGAAAAATGATGTGGGAACACAGCAGGAAATATTCAGGACATGGGAAGTGCATTGAAAGCACCTCTGGCAAATTTCTGAGTCAGAGCCCTGGAAAAGGTTTAGAAATTTCCTGGCATGTATGTATGGAAGAGGCTATACCTTACCCTTTATAAGGAATTCAGAGGTCTAGTTTTGCTGTTTTGTATCTTAAGACGAGACTATTTATCTGGACTTTTCTGGTGAATGTGGCTCATATGAGGTAAACGAGGCATTTTTGTTAAAAATCAAACGTCGTAACATGATTAGATTTTAGTTTTACTGAAACGTGCAGACACCCTACAGAAATGAGTGACTACAGAAATCAGAAACAGTTATTCCAAAACCTTTGGTACCTACACTTATTGGACCCCACAGTCTTCAATAATTTGGACTTGGTTTAAGAAACTAAGAATACATGTTAAAAACGTAAACAATATTCTGAAGGTTTTGGATTGTAACACTCAGAGCAAAAGAGGATTGTTGGAAACACATTGATTGCAGACCCTTGCATTTGGTTTTATCAACATTTTGTCTCTACTGGAACTACAGTGCTGGCATTTGTTTTTTTCACTGAGTCAAACTGTTTCACTGAGTTTCCCCCACCTGGATTATTGATCGTCAGGTGTTTCGCCTCTCCTGTGCAAGTGCGTGTGCAGACGTGTGAGTGTCTGTGTGTGTATCTTCCCCCTGTAGCTGACTGATGTGAGTACATCAGCAGTGAGATTAAAGGGGAGGATTATATGTCTGCATCATTTGTTGTGAGGAAATCCCAGAAATGGTTTCTATTTTTAGCCATCGCAGCAGCAGCAGAAACATCTGTTCTCACTGAGTCACTTCTCTCACCTCATATTATGTCACTGTGTCAAACTGTGTGTGTGTGTGTGTGTGTGTGTGTGTGTGTGAGAATATGAAAGTGAACCCAGGCATGACTGTTGACTATGGTTTTAAGTGGCCTCTCGGCATTTGGATTACTCACATTTTATCCACTTCACTTGAATCCTTGCTGATGGTAGAGTTTAGTTCCAGCTGTGTTTTTTTTTTTTTTTTAAGTCGAGACCCTCAAAGATCTTCCTGACTTTATTAGCCTCTGATGATTTCACTCTTCTCAGTCTTTAGAGAAACGTTTTTTGACAAAGCAGCATCAGCATTGCAGAAAATATAACGCTGTAGTTCTTTTGGTTTGGATTAAAATATGTATTTTCTTATCTTGTTTTCATCTTGTGGAATATTGCGATAATTTGGGAGGGTTGTTAGTTAAAATCAATTCAATAGTTTATCAGCATTAGTTTGCTTTGTTTACTACATTTTAAGCTTGCCATGTTATTTTTCCCAATGACGCATCTTTGGTTGTCCTGAGGGGTGGTGAGCCATGCTGTCACTTTTAACTTAACTTGCTCCTGTGACCCATTGTTTGTCTGACCACAGGACAAAAGACCCAAGTAGAATATGCAAAACAGGACAATGATGTATAGAAAATAACGATAATTGCAAAACTTTACACTTTACAAAGTAGAGAGGCCGTTTTCAGTGATTAATACACTTTCATGTTCACAGGAAAGTCTCGTTAGAAAACATTCAGAGGACACAAGATCAAACTTTAAGATTGAGTTTTTCTTTGAGTGAGCTGCATCGATCACAGGATTTACCAAGAAGATTATTGTTTTACTCCCAACAATATCATATGTAAATCTTAGCTGTGTATGGAAAAAGTGAGCCATTTACAAACAAAAGACACTCGTTTGCATGAGATCATAGCAGATTGGCTGGATATAACCAACACTCTGGTCTACCCATGCATAATGGTGCACAAGTGACTCACTTCTTGGCCAGGCTACAAAATGACCACAAAAAAGTTAATAAAATTGGTAGGTTCACAAGTTTAGTGGTCCTGCATATTGAAGACAATTTATTGTGTATACATCGGACACGGTGTGGTTTTGTCCGTTCCTTTGTCACACTTATCTCTGAAACTGATGCAGACCTTGGAGGTGCTCCACTCACTCCTCAGTCTGTGACGTGTTCAGGCTGGAGTCTGACAGCAGCGAAACATTTTTGTCAAGAATCACTCCACATTTTGGACCTGAATGATCATAGTTAAGAATATTGGGTCTTCTCATCATTACAAATCAATTTTGGGGCATGACAAGCTTTGAGATCCACCTGCCCATGTCATGTAAAAGTTTTGGTTTTAATGTTTTGTTTAACCAAATTTTATCCTGATTTTCAGCATATGAGCTCTATTTATTCTTCGCCTTTCATTCAAAAGTATGGGTGAGCCTCAAAGATAAAAGAATTCCTAAAATTGTGTTCCTATGCTCGCAAGAAAAGTAACCACATGATCTTAAAGTTTCCTATCTCTTTCCACCAGGTGGCGCCCATGGACCCGATGAAAATGAAGCGCTCGCAGCTCTATGGTATGAGCAGCAACCCGTACTCCCAGCAACAGCAGCAGCAAGGGGCACCATACTCCGGACAGCCTTATGGAGCCCCGTCCCCTCACAGATACCCGATGGGTATATCGGGAAGAGGGCAGATGGGGATGGGAGGGATGCAGTATCCCCAGCAGCAGGTAGGAGGTGCTCCTCAGCAGCAACTGTTACGAAACATATTTCTGAAGGCCATATTTTGTAAGAAGATGAGCTGATTTTTAGAGACTCAGTAGATATTTTTGAACAGCGTTCTGCACTGTCTGGCAGATATATGGGTACCAGATGGATCACCAGAGTTTCAGCCGGTATTCAAGGCATTTTACAATGAATAGGACAACAGATATAACTGCGATTTTATGACAGTACACTTGTGGAGGGTGCTGGCCTTTGTAAATCCCCCTTACATCCACAATTTACCTTAAGAATCTGTTGTTGTTTCCTGTCAAAGCAATGATTTCGTTGTGCAAGTGCAGCCTCCTCGGTGAATCTGCTCCTCATCATTATTTCTTAGTTTCAGCCCTGTCTGTGTGTTTCTGCTGGTTTCACTGCTCCAGTCGCTCAGAGAACAACAGAGCTGCTGTTGTTGTTGTCAGACCACATGGCCTGAGCTGAGCCAGGCCAGGCCGGGTCAGGCTATTCTCAGTGCAGACTGGGCCCAGTCTATTTTTAGACTACAGACTGCTGGTTTGGGTTTACTTAGGACTCATGCGTTGTGTGCAGAAACATGAAACAGCACTTTTTTTTTAGCTGAAACAGAACAGGATTTCAGAGTTTGATTCCGCATACCATCACCTCTCATGATAAAGAAATGTTAGAATGTGGTTTCCAGCTGCAGCACATCTGTATGATCAGGACATTCTCCAGAAAATTGAAATCTGCAGCTGAGCAGAGAAGTTCCAACTAAAAAATGATGATAAAGGAAAAGTAACCTTAGAGTACAAAGATGTGATTTGAATAAATCAGTTTATGGTTTATAATAGGGATGAGCAAGATACCAGGTATCGGTTTCATGCAGTAGCTGACTAATTTCTGTGCTCAGTACTCATGAAGGCTGCCGATGCCAGCCACCGACACTTATGGCAAAAAATTCCTGTGATATGTATGAAGGTCTTGCAGCACATGTTCTTGTATGCAGCCATACAGCTATCTAACAAGGTTCTTTGTGATTCCATAACTCTTTAAGAAAATCACAAACTGTTCTGCACTTTGCTCAGAGCTTGTGGTTGAACCAATACCTGTAAAACTGAGACAGTACAGAGAAACAAAAAAAGAAATCAGCTTATAACACTCACTGTTAAGATGAAGAGTACATATTACTACTGCTTGAAACAAAAGAAACTTCTGAAATTACTCTCTAAATGCATGTTCTGGGGCTATAACCACTTTCCCCACAGACAAAAGGCAACCAGGGCTGAAGTGTCACAAAAATAAAATACGTAATGAAATGGACCGTTTATCTCTCTGTGGTGCTGTTTTCTGTTCTTCTCTGGCTGCTTATGAGTTGTTATGTGAATGAAGGCTAAATTTTTAGATCATTTCAGGAATTTGGTGACCTGAGTACCCAAAATACTCTGTAAGGCTGCTAATCAAGTCCTGACAATTAACCGGTGAGGTGAAAATATGTTTGTATTGAACAAATGCAGAAAATAGAAGTTGGAGAAGAAGAGATATCAAAGCTGTTTGTATGTCAATGCCAGAAAAGCCTTTGAGACTGATTTTAACGCTCTAAAACCTGTGGGAGCGCCAACACTACCATTTTACAAGGGCTTTTTAAATCATAGTAGCTTCTTGACTTTTTGAGCTAGCACAGGCAATGGTCAAAGCAAGCTGCTCTCATTAATCATTAATGATCTCTGACTC
This sequence comes from Thalassoma bifasciatum, assembly GCA_008086565.1. Lineage (NCBI taxonomy): Eukaryota > Metazoa > Chordata > Actinopteri > Labriformes > Labridae > Thalassoma > Thalassoma bifasciatum. Next base: position 46,432 of record RPOG01001947.1, read on the forward strand.
TTTTAAGGCCAAGATAACAAAAGAACAATACTTTGAAGACCTGTTAGAGAGATATTAACTATTCAGACAATGATAATTTTTGTACTAGGCTATAAACATGTTTATGTCTGCGGTGAAAAAGCTTATTTTTTTTGGCTCAGTGTGTACGTGCTTTCTGGTACTCCTAGAGCCAGCTTCAAGCGGACACTGGAGCTGCAGATTTAAGCACTTTCGCATTTCCTCATATTCTTAGACTGGTGGTTGACACTTGGTAAAAAACAGGCATGACTCTGAAGTGGAAATAATCGCATAAAAAAACAGACTCGTCTCTAAAACGACATTGATTTCTATAAGATTCTGTTTTTTTAATAAAAAATTCATTGTCCTTTCTGTAAATATTATCGTATAAAAAGAAATTCCCCTGATACAAAAGATAAAATACATCAGGATCTAAACACAAAGTATTCTTATTCATCGTCTATCATCACTCAGCTAATTTTTTTCAGATGCTGTCCAATCCACTTTCTTTTAACTGATCCTGCCGTGATTCCCTCCACGGTCTAGAAAAATTATACTGAATCAAATCCTCCTCTTCCTTTTTTTTTTTCCTGTGAGCGACGAGCAGATTTCAGCAGCTTTTCTGAAATGTTATCTCCTCTGCGGTAGATTTCTCAGATCACAGTTTTCTCCCCCGTAGCGTTCTCCTCCTCCTTGCTCTGATGTTGTCTCACTCCCTGAAGCGTCCCGCAGAGCGCCGCTGTCACCGCTGACGTCGTTACATCATTACAGGTTGACAGACGTGTTGCCGGAGTTCAGCCCCGGGGAGTTTGTGTCGGTGTTGTCATCTCTGCTCGATGAAGACGGCCGCAGAGGCAGAGGAGGAACGTAATGACTTTTCTGCGAGCGGGGCCCCAGGTGGCCCCCGGACTCGTCCTTTATTAACTCGCTGATTCCTCGTGAAATTGGATGTCGAGCGGTCGGCGTCTCCCTCTGAGCCGCTCAGATTGATTCTGGTTTCAGGAGGTTTCTCCTCCAGTCGGCTGAGGAACATTTAGAGAAAGTTTTAAAGTTTATAACCGAAACCTAAAACTGTTTTCATCCTTCACTTTAAAGGAAGTTGAACTTAACTTCCCCAGCAGCTTCCAAACATGTCATTTCACCGGGATCCAAAGAGATACAGACGCCTGATCAGTGTAATATTCAGATGATTTTCTGTAAATTTTCCCTCGGCTGATGTCTCGCTGTGTCTCTGTCAACTGCTTTCATCACTCTGATGTTACACCACAGTTACCAGCAGTCTGAGGAGCTCATGAGCAAGGCAGTTAATCCTCGTCTCTCAGATTGCAGCAAGGTTACATTTGATTGCATTTTCTGTTTTTATTACTGAAGAAGGGAGGGGGAAACTCTGAGGAAGTGTTGGTTTCAGGGCAGAGATCATTTCCGCTAGTTTTTTTTTTTTTTTTTTTTATTTAAATGTGGAGGTTTGATTTTATCTGTGAGGTTTTTTTTGCTTTACAGGTCAATCTCTCTTTTTAGCCACTCCCCTTATCTGATATTTAAGCTGCAGTCACTTCAAAGTTGGGGTTTCACAGCTGCTCCTTTTTACTAGTTTCCAAGTTGTTCAGATAGTGTGGGGCGCAGATGGCATAGCAGTCTAGGTCATGCTGCATGAGGTTTGCTCCTGAGAGAGTGGCCTGGGTTGGAGGTCCAGCCTGTGGTCTATGTCCCACGTGTCATACCTTGTACTCCATGTTTCCTACTTTTTCCACCACCCTGTCCTTTCCCACTGAGAGCATAAAGAGCCAGAAAAATAACTTTAAAAATAATTGAAATAGTTGTCAACTAGTCATTATGCAGTAATGAGGCTGAAACTACAGCTCACTTGGACATTGCAAAAGGTCACTTTCCATGTGGCATGTAACAGTATTCAGAATACAATGTATGAGCATTTTATGACAACATAATGTGGCAGCCCGGCCTCTCTAAACAGAAAAGGCTTTAACTAATTTGTCCACTTTTTAATAATGAGATGCATCTGCTTGACGTTGGTTGGCATGACAACCAAAGTAAACACAAACAGCAACCTCTTTTGCTATATATTTTGGCATTTTCTGTCCATAACTGAAACCAAATTATATACAATAGCAAAAAACAATAGCCCTTTATGTCACATTAAACCCTTTTAACAAACCAAAAATGACTGTGCGTCTCAGATTACAGCCGAAAGTCTTGGACAACAACTAAAAACACTACAGATGAATTCACTGTGGGAAGCACATTGCTCACTATCACTGTACTGCTCGCATATACTCATAATAATCTTGGCATTTTTTTTGGTTTGCATTGAAGAAAACTAGGGAATCACAAGGTAGGGATGGGGAGAATACGACAGTGAAGTAACAGTGTTTCCCGGCAAAAGGGCAAAAAATTCACTGTCTTGTATGAGACACAACCTTTGCCTACAGCTATAGTGGTTGAAGTAGTTGACAGCTTGACTAGTTAATTAGTAGATGAGACCCCCACCTCAAAGCTTAATACCACTGCCTGTAAACACTTTAACACATAACATGTTATAACAAATTGAGAAAGTAGATTTTAATACGCTACATATAACATATTTGATCTGTTGAAATTTTGACGCAAATGGTTCAGAATACAATAAAATTTTAAAGGGGAAACAAAAACCCGTTTGGGTTTCATTGCATTTCAAAATAGCACCTTGCTGGCTTTTGTTTACACCTGTATGTTTGGTGCCAGTGGCGGTCACAGTGCCACACAGCAACATCTGAAATCGATTTCTTGGCTTTATTAAGAAGTAATAGTGGACACTGGAGCTGGAATGTCTTAAAGAAAAATTTTAGAAAGGCAGAAGAACACTGAACAGGAGAGTGATAGAGCACAGGCTAAAGGCTTAAACACAAACTAATCTGTTTGTGTGAATATTGATCCCACCCTACATGCAGCAGTTACACCATGAGGGCCCGTTCAAACTTGAGAGATGAATTTCAAAAAAAGACTTGATGTGTGAATGCTTTATCTAAGCACAGTGTAGGGCTTACTGATTTCCTGAGGGATCCTCAAGTATTACTCGAAATGTCAACGTGGTCTACAAATTCTTATTTTAGTGTCCAATTTTTGTTTTAGATCAATCGTTTTCATCACAACTTTATTTTTGACATCCTGCGTCTCTCTGTCCTCAGATGGGTTCCCAGTACAGTCAGCAGCAGAGTGTGGGTGGTTACTGTCAGCCGGGTCAGCCTCCTTACTTCAGCCCACCGCAGCAGCAGCCAGCCGCCCCGAGCCAGCCGCCGTATATGCAGCCCCGCCCACTTCCCCAACAGGTAACAAAAACACTGTTTGCACTCGTCTCTAATCAAAAAAGCAATCCAAACTTTGAACCAAATCTGGAACGTCATTATAGATGAATGATTTTACCTCTTTGATTCAGGAGGTCCCACAAGAGGCATATGGTGGGCGGGGCCAGTCTGCTGCAATGACTCCTGGGAAACCAAACCAAGAAGAGATGAGTTTGAGCCAGCAGGAGCGTCCGTCCAGTCTGCCGGTGAGTTTGGACTCTGCAAAGTGAGAGAGAAGAGAAAGGGAAAGCAGGTTTTCCAACTTTTTATTTTATTTGCTTATCTTTTTCAATTTTTCTTTTGGGCCTTTGATGGGAGAGGACAGGACAGGGGACAGAACAGCAGATAGGGTGAGAGTGGGAAATGACATGCAGGAAACCGGCCACAGGTACGACTCGAACTCGAGCCACATGATCGACGGTAAACCTCATGGGGCATGAGATGCGAGGCTGTCTTCGCCCAGTGAAAGTGTCCTGTTCGTTCCCTGTGTTGCTGTTGAAAATAAAATCCCCATAAACAGAATTTTAAGACTTTGTGCATCACTTACAAATTAAGGCGTTGACAATTAGTTTTGAGCTTCTTAAGGCTTTTATTTTGAATTCACTTGTAAAAATGGTTGTGGAAGGGACATCCTATTCTGGTTTCGATTTTAAAAAGTGCCTACAGACATTGTATCATATAACATACAAACAAAACTGAGAACTGCTCTGTTAAACTTTGTGTCGTGTTTGAGCACCTGTAAGTTTAACTCGTCGGTGGTCACTAAAAAGTCAAAGATCTTTGGTGATATTTGGATTCTGCCGTCAGACACAGCTGTGTTAAATTATAAAAAAGAGCAGTTTATTGTGTCCTCTATCCAGACTAGGGGTTTTTCCACCCTCTGTGCTGTCTGCAGGCTCTGACTCTTGTTGTGGATAATAATTACGTCCTCTTTACTCAGGAGCCGAACCTCTCAGGTGTCACGCTCTCGGCGCCTGACTCTACCTGCTGAACCTGAAACACACAGAACAACCTGTCCTTGTGAACACTGACTGAACTTAAGCAGCTCTGCATGTTCTCACAAGCTCTCTGAACCCTGGGAAAAGGCATTAAGTTAAATAAGACTGTTATTGTTAAAGCTGGTTTGTTTGGAGAACCCAAGCTTGAACGTGCACCCCAGACCTGATATATCTCCTGACTTTTTCAGTGATTTCAGTGGCCTGTAACGAGTAGCTGTCATTAACTCTCAGTGAAATCTGTTTATTCTCAGTTCATGATGCTGTAGCTGCTCCTGAAGGCTGCTAACTGGAACAGCCCTCAGAGCCGGCTGACTTTGAACACTCCTCTCTGTCTGCCCACTGTTGTTTCTTTCTCCTCTCCTTCATCTATCTATCCATCCATCCATCCGCCTCTTTCTTTCTCTGTATCCTTCCTCATCCTTTCCTCTCCTTTTCTCCTCCTTTTCTCTCACTCATTCCCTGTGTTTCCCTGCCTCCATCCTTTCTCCTTTCCTCTATTTTTCTTTCGAAAGCTCTCCTTTTGAAGTCATGGGTGCTGATGCAGTTGCCATGGCAACAGGCGGAGGGGGAGATGACAGGAATGGAAAAAAAAACTGCAGAAATCAGCTGCACCCGAAGGCCTCCCAGACTCTGACTTCATGGTGTTCAGTTCAGTGTTATGAGTGTTTAAAAACTTACTCATTTTTAGTTGATTTCTCATGACTGTCAAACATTTGCTCCACAGTTTACAGTTAATCATTCAAGCATCTTATATTTGTCAACATCATAAAACTAGCACACACTTATTTGTTAAATCAAAACCTATACAATATTAAAAGCTTGTTCAGAAAGAACATTAATCTTTGGTCTTAAGTCGTAAGTTTAACACTTTAGCTCTTGAAAAGCTCATTTTCTGAAGCTGTTTCTTAAGAGAGAGAGGAGTTTATGAGTTTTCTTAATTGATTTCTTTTCCAGCTGTTTCAGTGGGAATTTAAATTTGAGTTGAGGTAAAAAACAGTTTAAAAGCAGTCTAAAACTTATTACGCTTTGCTGAATATGTCCATTTAGGTTGGAAAAGTTTGTGTGTGTGTGATGTCAAATTTGGATCCTGAGAGTGGCTAACATCAGTAGAGCTAGCACCCCCAGCCTTCCATCTGTCCTACAGGTTAACATCCCCATACCTGAGCTGGTTCCACGTGTCTCTGGTTTAGATAAAATCTGACATCTATAACCATTTACATCGAGGTAGTGGAGCTTTGTAGACCCCTTTACTACTTGTAACCAGTTATGGTTGCATGCACTTTTTAGCAACTGGGGAGTATGATAGTTTTTCAAGCTACACAAGGAGTTGAACGAAATGTAAAGTTTAGTAACAGCTTGAAGGAAGTAAGAACTGTCAGCTGGATTGGCCTCAAATCTGTAATAGCAGATGTAGCAATATAGACCAAGCACTGTTTCTCTATCAAGCATATAACAGCTCTTTTACTACTGTAAAGTATGACATTTTCACATTGAGATTGACTCAGTTTTGGGGGAAGCCCCTAGTGGACACAAGAGGAACTGTAGTCTTTGCCTCTTGCGTTATGAAATTTTTAATGTTAAAAATGAAGAAATGAGGAACAGAAAGTGATGATATGAGGGTGGAGAGACAGACGGAGAAAGGAGGAGTTGAAAAGGGGAAGAGAGAGGAGGTGAAAAGAGAAGGAAATGAGAAGGAGAAGAAGGAGGTCGGCTAAGAAAGACAAACTCTCCCTCTCTGCAGCTCACTCTTTATAATTAGAACAAACCAGGAGTGTGTGTGGATGTGTGTGATGCAGCGCAGCTTCTGATTGGCTGAGCTGTTGGCAAGGGGTGGAATGAAGGAGGGAAGATGGGATTTTCTGCTGTGATTGGCTGGATCGAAGCCCAGAGGCAGATGGGAGATTTCAGTGCAGTGCTTCTCTTCTTCTTCTTCTTCTTCTTTTCTCTGACTCTTCTCCTGCTTTTTCCTTTTCACTTCTCTATTTCGTTTTGTAATCATCCCATTCCCTCTTTACCTCACTACTTACTCATTATTGCAACTCTGTCCAGTGTTTTTTCTACTTTTTTTCCTACCAGATGTTATGTTTCCTCCTCACTTTTCCCCTTTCTCCATCTTTCTTTACTCCTCAACTTCATCTTTTGTGCAAATTTCTCTATTTTGTTCTTCTGCTCTTGTAATATGAGAAGGCACCAGGTTTCTGTTTGTGGTCTGAGTAGTATCAACCAATCAGGTGTCAGCAGGAAAACAGTCTGTATGGAGAGCAACAGCAGGAGTTCTAGAATTCTGAGGTAAGGGGCATAATTCTGTCCCTTTATCGCAAAATTCTAGAACTTGTTTAAGGAGTTCTCTTCTTCTCTTGGGGGCAGACCTGCTTAAGTTTGTGTCTGTAGAAATCTGCTTTATGACATTGTCATTTTGTCAAACTTCAGAGACGTCGATCACAAGAAAATTACAAGAAGATCAGGGATGGACATCAAGAACTGGTTCCTGCTAACCATTGGCCTTTATTCTTAACTCGATTCTTTACATTACACTGGAGTGGCCGAACCTTACATCAACTATTCTGCCTCAGCTAGCTTAGCTTAGCTTGTTTTTGGTCCAGACAAGGTACAGTTGCTAGTTTGATATCAAACAATGCCTTATCTAGAAAATGTCATGCTCTAAGTTACAGAAGTTTCCTGTTATTTCAAGAATTTCTGAATTGTTAGGCGATGTTTTCTAATATAAAGCTGGAGTTATCTCTTTCACTCAGACTCTGCAGTTTTTGAACTGAAAACTCTGCATTTATTGTGAAACTGAGACTTACCACAAGCAGATGAACTGGTGCTTCTTCAGAGGATGCAATGAATCCAGAGACAACGCTGTTCATTTGTGACGGGTTGTATTTCATCAACTCCTCTCTTTTTATTCCTTCTTTATATACATGTATAAAACACAAATGACTGTCTTCACTATTCTTGGGCTTGAATAGACACATGCCACACCAGCCACATTGACTCTTTGTGTTTGGTCATTACTTGGACTCAGGTTCTGCTCACTTTCTCCTGATTTATTGTGGTCATGTTTCACTGTCTTCCCCCCCCCCCAAAAAATAAACAAGAATGTATTCGAAGAAACTTCCTTTTTTGAATAAATGACTGTATCCACATTGAAAGTATGACCGGAGTGAGTCGCTGATGTGTTGTCTCTTTCAGGATTTGTCTGGCTCCATTGATGACCTGCCCACTGGCACAGAGGCAGCAGTGAATACAGGACCATCTGGATCCGGCAGCGCTCAGGGCGACCAAGGGACACCAGCCCGCTCCCCTTTCTCTCCCCATGTCTCACCCCGACTCCATCCACCAGTTCGTGCCGGGCCCTCTCCGTCTCCCTCGCCGTCCCCTGCTGGGTCCAGCAGCCAGTCACGATCCGGACCTCTGTCACCCGCCACCAGTGGACCAGGTGGGACAAGGATGTCACCGTCTGTCTTAGTTTTCCCCTCAGATTTATCAGATAGTTTGTACTCTGCAAAAAGGGCAGCCTTAATGCAAGATAATAACACTTAATTTGACAAGAAAATATCCTAAAACTAGTCAAATTATCTGTCCTTGAAGCAAGATAATTTTACTTGACAAAAAATCTTGAAATGAAAATTAGAAATCTAGACATTAGTGTGCCTTGAGGAGTATTTCCAAGTATTAAAACAAGTAGAATATGCTCAGTTTTAATTAAAATAAAGTACTCGGAAACAAACTTCCCCTAATACAAAAATGAGTGAAATGTACTGGGTTTCAGCAAAAAATTCTAATATTTTTTCCTCTTAATTGTCTTTTAAAACAAAAATTTAGTTTTCTTAATTTTAGCAAATGAGGCCTAAGGACAATAAACCAAACACTAATTCCAGTAAAAGTGGCTCACTATTGACAAAGTAAGTTTCTTGATACAAGTTGGCTCATCTTGAAATAAGTAAAGTCTCACACTAAAAATTGTCTTGTATGTAAAAATGAAGTTTACTAAAATGTCTAAATGTAAGAATTTAAATCTTATTAAGAGCAGAATCATTTGCAGTGTAGGTTGTGACACTCTTCTCTCTTCTCTGTCCCTCTCAGGCTCTCAGCTCGCCCCTCAGGTCCCTGGTCCTGGATCAGATGTTGGTCCTCACCCCTCCCAGTCTGCCATGAATCAAGACAGAGGTACTGATATAGAATTAAGAATCCAAAGATAAATAAATCAACAGCTGCTCATAATCCAGCTGAAAAAACACTAGATTGGAGTCTTGGGTGAACAGTTGTCATCTATTACCATTGTTAAGCTAAGCTTACTAAAATGATTGCTCTGTTTTCTCATGTTTTATTTCTTCAGGTTTCCCTCCCTCTATGCAGCGTAGCACTCATGGGCCTCAGTTTGGCCCCCAGCAATCAGCACCCATGTCCCCTCACTCCACTCCAGGGGGGCCCATGCACCATGGCTCCTACCAGCAGGGCAGCTCGTACGGCCAGTACGGCCCCCCAGGTATACACTAGTATATAAGATACTTCTTTAATAACTCAACAAGAATGAAACTTGAAGACACTTAAACACTCATCCTCCTCTCCAGGTAACTTCCCCCGGCCCCCTCACTATGGTGGTGCCCCCAGTGCCAACTACAGCACCCCTGGCCCGGGTTCCAGCCTCGCCAACAGCCTGGGCTTGAACGCTAGTAGTCCCATGCATGGTCAAGGTCCATCCACACCAGCAGGTCGTGGACCAGGACCAGGACCAGGGGGTCGCCCGTATCCTGCTGGAGGGGGCGCTATGGCCCCTACCTCCCCTGGTATGCCACAGTCTGCTGGACAGGGCATGGGGCCTCCAGGGCCAAATGCTGGTCGTAAACTCCCCGAGATGGTTCCTAACGTGGGGCCAAGTGCCAACTCATCATCATCATCATCATCCTCGACGTCTGCCACGGCTGCTCCGGGAAGGTGAGAATGATCGTTTAAGGGACTGAGAGGACCTTCTGAAACAGCAAATGTTAGCGCTAGTGGTAAATCTCCACATCCCATGAGCCTTTGTTCCCCGCTGTCCTGATGAACCAAGGCGTGTTTTTGTCTCTGTTTGTTTTGGAAAAATGAGTAGAGAGCAGATCTTCTTTTTAACACTACTTTCTTTGTTCAAGACAACTTTTACCAGATACAAAGCAACAAGGTATTGTATTTATCAATAGTTATGTAGCGCCGTTGTTTGAAATTTGTCAACAAGCAAACTTTGTAAGTTTGTACTGTAGTTAAGTAGCTGGTTACATTAGCGCTACTTACAGCCGGATGCTCTGAGACATGTCCTTAAAGTGTAATATAAGTAAATCCTGGTTATGTCCTACCAGTGCTCATCCGCCAAGCAGAGCAAATGTAACCTGGGTTTTCTCTTTATTGATAAACTCTCAGGTTTAAACAGGTCACTGCTGTATAACTGCTGCATAGTTGGTATGAACATTATCACAAACAGCTTTACCCGTGTTTCAGCCTTTATCTCCTGTTTTAGCCTTTCATCCAGGCTCTCTCCCATTAAACTTTCGTCTGCCCTCTGTCACTCTGTCAGACAGTCCAGCTCCTGTTTCCACAGTGACAACAAAATAAATCACAGATCTCATTTTCAGCAGAAAGAACTCAGATCTCTCTTCTCACTTCTAAACTTCATCAGCCTTCATTGTGTAGTCATAGAGACGACTGAGTGCTGTAAATCAATTCGGTCCTGCTCAACTCGATTGGGGAAGCTGAGAAATAGCTTTTGGAAATAACCTATTCTAGTGCTGATAATCTCATTTTCAGTTGTAGATCACGATCAGGTAAATATCTTGAGGTGAAACTTTTTTAAGATCACTTAGAAAGTCCTCACAGTCTCTTTAACAAGCTACTTGTTTCACTTCATCCTACTCGGATGTTGAAGCAGGATGGTGCGTTTATTGCTGCTCATATATCTGAGCTTTGACAACTTCACAGACGTCAAATATTTGGACCAAATCTCAGTTTTATTGCCTTTCCCACTCCCTCCTTTCAGGCCTCCCTTTCCTCGCTCTCCAACCGTCCACACCCAGTCCTGGCCCGGGAGTCGGCCCGCTCCCTCTCCTTTACCTCACCCCTCCTCTCACTATCCTCACCCTCCTTCCCACCAATCACAGCAGGGATTGTACGCTCAGCCGCAAACCACCATGCAGACCCCCTCAGAGCATTATGGGTAGGTTTGGAACCAGAGGCTGATGCACAAACATGGCAGGCTCTGCCTTCAGAGGGGTTATGGGATGTTTGACTAACCCAAAACTCTTTGTCCTGCATGGCTTCAGAGATTCTGCTGCTGCTGACATATTTTCATGAGAGTAAAACGCAGATGCTTATTTATCCACGGCTCTTCAAAGAATTCTAACATTAAAAATAAAGGTCTTTTTTGCACAGCTAAGATGTAGGTCTTACTCTTCCCTCCTGACCTGCTGAAAATAAATCCTAACAAATCTTTTATTTCTTTCCTCCATGAGTTGTTTTTCAGCTTTCTTTGTCTCTAACTGCACTGGTCCTGGAGACAAACTTTCTTGTTTCTCACCTCCTGCCTGCATGTTGCCATTTCTACAGTTAAACATATCAAATGACAATGAAACCTTTTTTTCTTCTGTGATGTCCAGGCAGGGCAGCTACATGGGAATGCCACCAATGGGGGGAGGAATGGGCCCTGGAGGTCCGTACAGTCAGCAACCAGGCAGCAGCTCTGGGAGGATGACACCACAAGGACCACCCTACAACCCTCCTTCAGGTAGATCCAAATGCCTGAGGGGTTAAGGAGTTGGAAATTAATTTTTTTTCTTTTTCTTTTTAACCCTGTGATTTATCCCTCAGGTCCCATGATGATGTCTGTAGATGGAATTGGTGCTCATCCAGATGCCAAGCAGAGAGTGGAGCTGAGCAAAGATGGTATCTGTTCAGTTTCTGAGCCACTCAAACCTAAGGTGAGTTTTTAGCTTTAACTGGTTACGGAGGCAGCAGTGTGATACCACAATTTTCTCTACCTAAAGTTGAAAGGATGCGATGTAAAGTGACTTTTGAGTTTACAAATGCAACATAATGCCTTTACGGTGAGATAAGGCTGATAAAGTTATGTGTAGAGTGTAGGGTCAGACTAATCAATCCTTGGGCCGATCACAGTGCATCACTTACTGTTCAGTATGTGACAGATGAATTAACTTTTTTGCTGTTCGAAGATTCTGTCGCTCTGTTCTTGAGTGTCTGTGCTGCACTCTACCCACCCTTCACACACAAACACACAGACCAGCAAAGTGCAGCACCACCTCTCCTCCACTCACTCTGCTGCAGCAGGGCCGAGGAGGAAGTCGAGAGAAACAGTGAAAGAAACGGAATTTTTTTACTCCATGGTAAGCTGTGACTTTGTAAAACAAGATAAGACAACACTTCAGTGCCCCATGATGACAATAACATCCTAGCGTGTCAGGACTCATCAAGGGGGGCACTCTATTTCATAATAAAGTTCTCAAAAGCCAAAAAACAACTTAAAAAGAGAAGCGCTTTAACAGGCTAGGTTTCTTGTAAGGAAGCAGCTTTTTTACACTTTAACTCTCACAGTGTTTGTGGGAGGGAGCCAAGACACCTTATCAGTTTTTCAAGAAACTCCTTCCAGAGAGCAGTAAGTCCTGCTCCACACCTCAGATCGCTACAATCGGAAAAACAACATCTGTCAGAGTTTGTGGGCAACGAGCACACCGACATGTCAGCGTCTTAGTTCAGTCAGTTCGTTCCAGTCAGGAGATGTTTCTCAAAGAAACTGATTCTCTAGCGCTGGGTGTCTTTGTCTCCCCCTCGTTCCTCATTTCTGTCTCGTATTGATCTATTTGTTTTCAGCAGCGTGGTGTTTGTTACACCTGTCACTATTCTATCTGGGTGTCTCTGGTTGTGGAAGTCTTACAGGAAACCCAAAATAACCAGTTGCTGCCAACAGGAGCCGGAGTTTCCTCAGTCACTGCTTCTGCCGAGCTCCCTTCTTCTCCTGTTTTTCATCTTATTTCTCTGCACTTGTTAGGTTCACTCTCTGCTCTGCAGTTGCAGTTTGAAATCTTCTCCTCCTCGTTGTTCTCCTCTGACTTGCTTCTCCTCATTATCCAACTGTGAGGAGTCGGCCTTGATCAGAGATCTGTGTAGGCTGTGGATGTGGCGTTCAGGGTTATCTGAGACGACTCGTCTTTGTCTTGTGCTCTGACTCGTGTTCAGTTGAGAACTCGCAGCTTTGTTTTTAGACAGTTTGTCACGGAGTTACAGCAGCTCATCGTCATGTGTGTTGATGCTCCTCAGAGACTCTGGTGCTTTTAATCTCTCCATGTTTTTTTGTCTGCTTTACTCTTCTAGTGTGCTCTTGTTTCTTCCCCACGTCTCACTTCAGGCCTCTGTGTGTGTGTTTCTTCTTACAGGACGGGTTCTTCTCTCAGGCTGTGTCAAAGCCCCTCACGCCTTCTCCAATGTCCCCCAGCTCTGCCAGTTTGTCTTCCTATCACGGGGAGGACAGTGACAGCATTAGTAGCCCTCCCTGGCCCAAGACTTCAACCAGCCCTGTAAGTCCAAAAACAGCAGCACACGTATGTACAATTATTCATTTTAAGAGTTATACAATATCCAAGAGTCAAATCATGCTCATAAGGCAACCACAGAGCCTGACCGGGACTTACCAGAAATACTAAGACGTCATTGGACAAAGCTGCTTTTTTTGCACTTAATCTCCATGTTTTTGCTTAATATTGAGGTTTAATGCTACTTTTTGGTTGAAATTATTTAGCATTATGTTGTTGGTAATCTTTATAGCTTTTCATTTGAAACAGCCCAAGATTTTTTTAAGTTTCTGGGTCAAATAAGCAGCATTTTTGTAGACTGGTGGTGGCAGATGATGGGAAAATTGTTTTTCTTTTAATGGGAAGCCACTTTCTGTTCACTTCTTTTGGAGGTGTATTGCTTTAATCAATCACCATTATCAGTAAAGTTTACCCAATACTTTCAGGTAAGATCAATACAGACTTTTAACACAAAAAGGCAAAGAGCTGTGACCACATGGGTAAGCTTTAGAGAGGAAAATTAGAATGTTTATTTTTTAGTCTTTACTTGATCCCTATGGTGCCCCTGTAGTATCTTTACATAATTTACAGCTCACAAAAATCCCTATTCTCTCACACTGCTGTTTTAGAAAATCTTTTTTCCAGCTTCTGTCTGAAATGCTTGGTTTTAGTTGGTGTCTCCTAAGGCTCCCAGCTCCACTCTGATTGGTCAGCTCTCTGGAGGCAGAGTTATAGGCAGAACTTGGTGTTTGAGGCCTGTCCCTCCAATGTGACATTATGCAATGACCGACAAGTCTGGAGAAGATCTGGGCTTGTATGTACACCCAGTCATTACACAAATGGGACCATTAGTCATAACATACGGTTATAGGAAGGTCAATTCAGCCATAACATTATCTGCATCCATGACAGCCAGAAACTGACCAATTAACTAGTTGGACCATGAAAGTGAGGCAGGTGGTTAACTTCCTGGAAAACCCCTATCCAACAAATTTGAATGGCACATACGTACTCTGTAGGAGAATATAGATTGAACAAACACCTGTATTGAGCTAATTATTGGTCAAAGGATAGAATCTGTCTTATTTTTGTGGCTGATTCTTCTTAGTTATTCTCCACTCTCATGTGTAAACTCCAAACTGATCTCCATCCTCATGTCCTGTTGTCTCCAGAAGCCCAGTGTGGCCACCATGACCAATGAGAAGATCACCCGGCTGTACGAGATGGGCTCAGAGCCCGAAAGGAGGATGTGGGTGGACAGGTACCTGACCTTCATGGAAGAGAGGGGGACTCCTGTCCCGAACCTGCCTGCAGTGGGGAAGAAACCTCTGGACCTGTGCAGACTTTACCTGTGCGTCAGAGAGATCGGTGGTCTGGCCATGGTAGGAGCCAAACGTTAATTGATACACTGAAATTCAAGTTACAGCTAATTAAAACAAAGAAAGGAAATCTAACACATGTTAAATACAGAAACAGAATTTTTTTTCACCTTTTGAATTTGAAAATATGGAAGTATGTTGATAATTAGGTTTTCTCCTGGCTCCTCATCTTCAGGTGAATAAGAATAAAAAATGGCGGGAGCTGTCCTCTCTTTTGAATGTTGGGACTTCCAGCAGCTCAGCCAGCTCTCTGAAGAAGCAGTACATCCAGTATCTATTTGCCTACGAGTGTAAGGTGGAGCGAGGGGAGGAGCCTCCACCTGAGGGCCCTGGATCCTCCGGGGACACCAAGAAAGCGCCGTCGCTACAGGCCAAGATCCAGCCTCCTTCACCTGGTAAGAAAAAGTAATCTTTCGTAAAACTCCAGCACAAATCCATCAGAAATAAAGGCTGAAATGTGTGTGAACGCAGCTGAAGTGATCCCAGATTCTCGACTCACATGCAGCTCACACTTAACCGTCTTCCATCAGAAGAGCCAAGTGCTTGTTGGGTGCTCGTGCTTAGCTGGTTCTAATCCTGTTTGTCCTAGGAACTGGTTTGGTTTTTCATGTGCAAAGAGCCAAGTTGGAACTACATCATAGTGTCACAGAAAAAAACATTAGAATGTCACAGTATAGGTAGCCTTTTCAGTGTTTCCCCCAGGTTCACAGCCTTCAGGGAGGCAGCACTAGGGGCAGGGGCGTCCCTCATATGGATGGAAACTCTTTTAAAAGGAAGTAATTTTTTTTGCGGGATTTTTTTCCGTTTTTTTTGTGATGGACAGTACTTTTTATGACTGTCTGCCATATAGAGTGTTCTTGTGTGTGTGTGTGTGTGTGTGTGTGTGTGTGTGTGTGTGTGTGTGTGTGTGTGTGTGTGTGTGTGTGTGTCTGTGTGTGTGTGTGTCTGTGTGTGTGTGTGTGTGTGTGTCTGTGTGCATCAGAGGGGAACTCTGCTGTGTGCGATGAGAGAAGAAATGTGAATCTGTGACCATGTGGCGTAAATGATATCTCACCATGTGAATAGGATAAATATCGTAAAGCTATTTATTCAGCTAGATAAAATATCAAGGTCTCAACCTGATTTATGACAGAGGGAATGCATGGCTGCTTCAATTATGCCAATATTTCAGGTTTGAACAAGGAAACGGCAACAAAACAACAGACGACCAGCTCGGAAGCTTTTCTGTTTAAAACTGTTGGTTTGCCACAGCTGAGGGTTGGTCACAGTGACCTCAGCTCTGGCACCTGGAAGTTCCTGTTTTTAGCTCCTGGAGTTGGTTCTTTATTAGTGCAAACACAAAGGACTGGGGCTGGTCCATTACAGCACTAGCTCTGTTGGAAAGGGGTAACACTGACACTCATGGTTATGTAACAGGAGAGCAGTGTGAGATATCAGGCAGGGGGGGGGGCTGTGTGAATGTAAACATCAGTGACCTCAGTCTGACCTAGTTTCACACGATGCCTCTCTCTCTCTCTCTCTCTATCTCTCTTCAGGGTTCATTAAGTGTGTTAAACATCACTGCTTTATTTTTTACAATTTATATTTGTTATCTTATCACAAATATACAAAAAACAAGCAAAAATCAACACAAGACAGACAGGGTCATTATCACAGTAAAATAGTTTTGACCTAATATGTAGTACTGTAATGGAAAGGAAGCAAGAGAAAAAAATAGTAACAATATATATATATATATATATATATATATATAGGTGGTTGTTTGCCTCGATAAGATTCATGAAGATGCAAAATCGACAGTAACAAAAAATATCATGAAAGATTCAATTAAGTTTCCCAATTCTTCCAATACATTTACCCTTACTGGCTGCTTGTTGTAAAGCTGTTTAATAAAATGAATTTCTTTGACTATTTCCTTCCATTCATAGAGAATTGGGGGTTCTTTGTTCAGACACTTTTTTGTTATTCGTTTTTTGCCACTGGCCATTTGTGTTTTTGATTAATATCTTTCTTGTTTGTTTTTGGTCCAGTTGGCACATTTCCTAGGTATAAAACACACAAAAAAAAATTAAGTCAATTTCTGAACCTATTATTTGGCAGAAATTTTGGGACATTCCCAGAATATGTGAAAATGACCAGCTGATATACAACCACACATGCTCAGGGTTGTTATTCTGCGACTCTTCAATCCTTGGAGTTCTGTGTCTGCCAGGTGTTGCACAGAATAACAGGCCATGTTTCACTCTCAGTAATGGTAACAGCATTAAACAATCAAAATAGTAACGAAAAAGAAAACCTGCCTATAAGTCCTCATCACCCAACGTTCACCGCCTCTTTTTGGGACTGAATGGATCCATGGTGTGATGTTTCATGATGACACGTTACCCTTGTCCTCAGCAGGTTTTCTGTCTTGACTGTGTCTCTGCAGCCAACTCGGGCTCCCTGCAGGGCCCCAACACACCTCAGTCCAGTAGCAGCTCCTTGACTGAAGCCCCCGGGGACCTAAAGCCACCAACCCCTGCTTCTACACCGCACAGCCAGATTGGTACCCAGCCTGGAAACAGGTAGGGGAAGGGTGCAGCTTCTGAAACATGAGTTTCTTCAACTATAAAGCTGTTTTATGAATTATTTTTGAATTGAAAAGGTTTTATTGTTTGGTTAAAATTATCAAATTCGAAGAATAAAATAATGTACTTTTCAGCAACCCTGGGTGGGGGTCAACTTTATCGACCCTGAGGGGCAGTTTACTTTGCAGACAGTTGTCAACACAAGACAAAACAATTTAGTACCTGCTGTGTCTATCTCCTAGAAACATGGGTGGAGTGAGCATCCAGGACCCCTTCTCTGAAGGGAGTGACCCAGCACTCCACAACAAGCGAGGTCCAGGACCAGGTGGCACCCCTTACCCGCAGGGAGGAGGAGGTCCAGGTGACCCCTCAATGAGGATGCAGTATGACAACAAAGACCTCTATAGTGGAGTGAGGAAAGGTGAGGAGGCCGAAAAGTCAAGTTTGTGAATGGATAAGATGAAGTTGAACATCTTTGAACTTTCTAAGGGCCACAAACCCTGCTGGTCTTCAGTCCAGTTTAAAACCAGCAGTTACCTCATGATGACTAGTTTAAATGTATGGGAGGAAAAAGGAGTCTGTCACTGTGCTCTGCTTCCCCCTGGTGGTCCAGTCCTCAGCCTGTCAAACTGTACTGAGCTCGCATTGCACCCTCATTTCATCACCACTGAGAGTTTTCCCACAATCCTACGTCATTTCTACAATTTTCTTCCATCCAGATGATTATGATCAGAAAGTTATAAAGAAAAAAGCTCATCAAATGAATCTATGAATGATGAGAGTACAACTTCCCTTCCAGAAACACTGCGTGCACTGAGGGTTGTGGGAATTCACATCATTTAAACTGATTCACGTCTTCCCCTCTCCAGGTCCAGGGCCTGGTGGTGAAGCTTTCGGCCCTGGTCAGATGCCTAGTGGTGCCATGCAGGACATTTACCCCCGTGGGCCGCCCTCAGGGCCCCTGACAGGGATGGGGCCCAGACCCCAGTATCCTTATGGCCCGGGGTACGAGAGGAGGTAAGAAACTAATTAATTCTCTATTTTTTAATTATCACCTTTCTATTTGTGCATTTGTAAAATCACAATTGTATGTGACTTTTCATGTGTTGGATGAGATGTTTTAACTTTGTTCTCATCCAAGTTTTTGTTTGTAGAGGTCTGTTCTCATAAAACAGATGAAGGATCAAATGCAAGTTGTTATTTCCTGTGTGGTGACTTAAAGTTTGAAGCTGGTTTTCAATACAAATTCACAACCTGTCTTCAGTTTTGTGCACAAAACTTTGAAAATTTTTAAGCTCATTTTCAAGAATTAAACTCTTATTTCCTCAGCAGGATTCAAGATATTATCCAATTTAGCTTGCGAAAGTTTTTCTGTTTCAAGCCTTGAATAAAAGTTTGTATGCATTTAAGTTTTGGAATGTAACTGCAAGGAGACATAAAATACATTCAGATTTTATTATCATGTATAAAAACTCAAATTATGGTTGTTCATCAAGACACATCTAAAAAAAATTTTTTTTCTTAGGTTTTTCTTGCTTTTTGATTTTTTTTGTGTTGTTTATGCTGAAAAGGGAATTTTTAAGTCACTGAATGCTGTTCTTAGTTTAGCTCTCATGTCCCTGTCCTGCAGGTCAGATCATGTAATGGGCCCAGAAGGAGGCATGGCTCCCCCTGGAGGTCAGAACAGCTTGGGTCCATCTGGAAATGAGGCTGGCATGTTCCCCGCCAACAGATATCCCCCTCAGAGGTGACTGGAGGGTGATCAGGAGATGATATCTGAGCTTTGATTTGTCTGTTAGCAGTTTTAAAGAAACTCTGTCTTTTTACAGGCACGATGGCTACGGGCAGCAATACCTTCACGGCATGGCCTACGGTTCCCATCAGCCCCTGTACCCTCAGCAGCAGGTGGGTGCTCTCAGCTTAAACATTTGCACTGTAGATGAGAAAAGGGCCAGAGGTCAAAATACTAGAGAGCAGTTAAAGAGATTTTAAATTAAAAAAATCAAATGAACCAATCAAAAAGCAGCTTGGTTTGTTACTGGGACTAAACAATTAGCAAAAAATTATTAAATTGCTATTCTTTTCCCCCATATTGCAATGCGATTTATGGTGTTATTATATGTTATATGTGTTGTTAAACACATTTTTGAAAATGTAAATTGAGATTTACTATGTCATTACCAAAATTTATAACAATCTTTCTTTTTTTGTCACTTGTTACTGCTTTTTGCCTATTTAGTCACTTTTCACTCTATTTATGCCACTTTTGACCATTTCTTTCGCTAGTTTCTGACTGCTTTCAGAGCATTCTACCTACTTTCTTGCCAATTTGTGTTGCTTTTTTGACTGTTCTTGCTACCTTAAACTTAGTTTTATTGCTACCCCTTGTTGTTTCACCACTTTTCACCCCTTAAATTGTTGCTCTTACATAGGCAGTTTTCAACGATTTGTCACTTTTCTTGATGAGGGTTAAGTAAGGTTGGTGTGGTGCATAAAACATCTACTGCAAAAAAAATATAACTGATACTCTGACACTTTTTAGGTTTGAGAAATATTGCACTGTCTGCAATCAGAATATTGCAGCAGGCCATGATGAGGTTTAATCTAATTGTTGTTACTTGCCCAGTCCTACTTGTTACTAGGTAAAAGAAGGAGGGAGCTCTGTGATTGGGTGGAACTGAATAAGTTTTCTGTTAAGGAGCGCTGGGAATTAATCATTTGTGTGTGTTTGCGTGTGTGTGTGTGTGTGTGTGTGTGTGTAGGGTTACAAGCGCTCGATGGACTCTCTGTACCCCCCTGCAAAGCGTCATGAAGGAGAAGCATTTGGCGTGCAGACATTCGGCTCCCAACAGTCCGACATGTTTGGCCCCTATAGCAGTGGAGGAGGTGGAGGAGGCTACATGGGCCCTGAGCGACGGCCTGTTCAGGGCCAGTTCCCATATCCACACCCACGGGACCGTCAGGGGCCCCCACAGCACGGCATGATGGGTTCAGGGCCGCCATCGGTGTCAGCAGGGCCTGGTGAGGGGCCACAGGGGAACATGTGGCACCCCAGAACAGACATGGCATACTCTTACAACCAGCAGGGGCCTCCTTTCCCTGGCATGGGCCGAGGGGACGAGCAGGAGGGCCGGGCTCAGGAGAATCAGTGGCCACCCAATCATCCAAGCCGCCAACCACCATACTCCTCCTCGCCCACGATGCCCTCCAGACCGGCATCCTCCTTCCAGGCAGCGCCTACTGTCCCTAACCATGTAACCCGCTCCCTTAGCCCCTCCTCCTTCCCCAGGCCCATGGCGGGCTCTCTGTCCCCCAACAGCGCCCCTTACCTGCCCTCCATGAAGAAGCCAGGTCACCCTGGCGCCCCCCCTGCGTCTCAGAGCGTACACCTCCTGCATAGAGACATCAGCTTCCCTCCTGGCTCCATAGAGGCCACGCCCCCTAAACTGAAGGCACGGCGACGACTCACTGCTAAGGACACAGGTAAGAACACACATAGTTGAATTTGCTCACATTCACACATTCAACACATCCCCCCTCCCTGACTGAATCTGTCAAATCAGGAACTCCAGAAGCATGGCGAGTGATGATGTCACTAAAGTCCGGTCTGTTGGCGGAGTGCAGCTGGGCTCTAGATACGATAAACATCTTGCTCTATGATGACAGCACTGTGAGCTCCTTCAACCTCACTCAGGTAAGTCTCACCTGCACACAGACGTCGACCAGAGCAGAGCTTTTCAACCTTGGGGTCGGGACCCCATGTGGGGTCGCCTGAAATGTCTACTGATAGGTTAAAAACATTATTGATATATTTTTTTAACTAAGCATTGTTTTTTTGTAAAATGAAAAACATTATTTAACTTTTTTTCAGAAAATTGTCTATATAAGCAGTGAATGTACATCAAAAAGGTTTTGATAGTCAGGGGTAGGCACTGAAAGTGTCCCAGGAGGTGAAAATGTTATGTTTCCGGGGTTGCTATAAATTTGTGATGATACTGTAAAATTTTCAAATTTGTGATGATTGAAAATTTCCATTCTGGGATCAATACATTATTTTTTATTTCAATTTTCACTTCATGTAAAAATGGGGTCGTGGCCCTAATAAGATTAAGAGCCACTGTAGTAGAGAGATTACGGTAATGACAGATTTCGCCCCCATGACCTCCTCTTCTCAATCTGCAGCTGCCCGGCTTCCTGGAACTCGTGGTGGAGTATTACCGCCGCTGCCTGCTCCAGATTTTTGGTATCCTGGAGGAGTACGAGGTTGGAGCAGAGGGACAGAAGACCTTGCTGGAGGAGGAGAAGGAGGAGGAGGAGGAGAAGGAGGAGAAGGAGGTGCAGGAGGCACCACCTGTCATCCCTGAACTCGTCCAGTCAGAGCTGCAGCAAAAGTCAGAAGAGGAAGAGCCAATGCTTTTACTCACAGCACCTCCTTCAGACACAGAGGAGGAGGAAAAGGAGGACCCTGTGGTCAAAGGGGAGGAAGTAAAGCAGGAGGAGGTGTGCCCCCCACAGGCCAGCAAGTACGACCGGCTCCCCATCAAGGTGGAGGAGATAGGGGAGGAGTGGGAGGAGGTGGAGGAGCGTTGGGCCAAGCTGAGTCGGCCCAACAGCTTCACCAGTGGCCTCCTGCACTGGAAGGCCGGAGGAGGAGACTCCACAGCTCACATCCTGACAGGAGCAGAGGGGAAGCAGGGAGGAGAGAATGGGAGGAGGTGGGAGGAGGAAATGAGGGGAGGAGAGGAAGATGAGAAGCTGCCAGGTGGGGAGGAGGCTGCATCTGAGACTCAAGAAGGTAAAAACATGTGACTCCATGTTTTACCGGTTTCCTGTACACTGTGAACCTGGATAATGTTACATCTAAACTTTTTAATAACCATAACTTATTATTTTACATATACAAAAACATACTGACATTACTGAATCAAATTAGTAGTTTATACTTTTCAAACAACAGCTACTAATATGTAGCCACTGCATAAAATCAATGTTCTATGTTAAAGCAACTTAACCTCTTTAGTTTTAGCTTGTGTAAAAACTAGAGGGGTTTAGGGCAATGGGTTTCCACGGAATTTGGTTGAGAGTGAAGTGAAGATGTTTAACCACCAGGTGTCCTTCCTGAAGTGATGTTCTAAAACGTGTCTTTGTCTCCCGTAGGCTCAGAGGTCAAAGGTCAGATCCCACCGGCTCAGAGTCCCCTCAGTCAGCTGGAGGACGAGCCACGCTGCTGGGATGAGGCGCCGCTCTCCACCGCCGAGTCCTGGCAGGACGCTCTGTCCAAACGCTGCATCTGTATCTCCAACATCGTGCGCGGCCTCTCCTTCATCCCGGGAAATGACGCTGAGTTGTCCCGACACCCTGGCCTGGTTCTGATCCTGGGCCGCTTGGTTCTGCTGCACCATCACCACCCCCACAGGAAACGGACGCTGCCCAGCTACCAGAGGGAGGAGGGGCGGGGTCAGGCCTGCAGCCGGGACGAGTGGTGGTGGGACTGCCTGGCGACTCTGAGGGAGAACACGCTGGTGACGCTCGCCAACATGGCCGGCCAGCTGGACCTGTCAGTTTACCCTGAGAGCATCATCCTGCCACTTTTAGACGGACTGCTGCACTGGATGGTCTGCCCGTCTGCCGAGGCCCAGGACCCATTCTGCACAGCGATTGGCGTTGGTTCGCTCTCGCCACAGCGGCTGGCACTGGAGTGTCTGTGCAAGCTGAGCATTCAGGACTGTAACGTGGACCTGCTGCTCGCCACGCCGCCCTTCACCCGCCAGCAAAAACTCTACGCCACACTGGTGCGTCTTGTAGGGGAGCGGAAGAGCCAGGTGTGTAGGGAGATGGCGGTAGCCGTCCTGTCCAACCTGGCTCAGGGAGACGCCACTGCAGCGCGAGCCGTGGCCCTGCAGAAAGGCAGCGTGGGAACTCTGATCGGCTTCTTAGAAGACAGCGTGGCCATGGCTCAGTACCAGCAGAGCTCGCACAGCATGTTGCACACCACTGCACCTGAGCCGCCTAGCATAAACATGATGTGCCGTGCCGCTAAGGCACTCCTCGCCATGGCGAAGGTGGAGGAGAACAGGACGGAGTTTGTTCTGTACGAGAGCCGGCTTTTGGACATCTCGCTGTCGGCGGCACTGAACTCCTCAGTGGCAGCCATCATGTGTGAAGTACTCTTCAAAATGGGCCGCTCGTGACACAAACAGAGCCACGGAGCGTGCTCAGTGGCCTAGAAAGAAGCTCCCCCCGTAAGATGGAACGGCCTCTATTTTATTTTTATTTAAAGAACTCTAAAGACTTTAAATACAAATGAATCTATAAAGAATATATAAAAATTCTCCATCCACAAAATGTTTATTTGGATTTTTAAATAATTTTAATACAAAAATATTTAATACACATATTTTTTATTTTTTTTGTTCTTGATTTTGTTTTCGTTTTAACCAAAGTGTGACGCTGGAGAGCGCTCGGGTTTGACTCTGTGACGTGGTCCTTTTTTATGATTTGGGCGTGGGTTTTGTCTGAATTGGGGGGTGGGGTCTTTTTATTTAAAGTAACACATGTTGTAGATAATTTTCTTTTCTCCCCACAGAGACACACTGATGTTTTTGTTTTTGTGCAATACCTTAGGGCGTTTTTTTACTCTTAATGTGAATTATCCGACCGTCTGCAGTTCGACCATCTTCAGTATTTTGCCCAACCACAGCAGTATCAAACGTCCTGTTCTGATTTTTATCTATTTTTACGTGTCTGCTCAGATCTCCTCCTCCTGTAAATAGAAGATGTACATTTGACTCTGTGAATGGTTTTATAATCACCTGGACGTTTAGTTCCCCTGCAGGTGAACTATTGTTTCTGTATTTAAGGTAAATATTCTCAGCTTCAGGATGTTTTTAGGGTCTGATCTGAGAGGGTGCGTTTGTTTTCAGAGACTCTATGTCCAGGCTGCAGGGGGGCCGGTGGGTTGTTCAAACTGTACTCAACATGTTGCTAACTGACACAACTTAAGAAACAGTTATAACAAATGTAAAGAGAGAAACAAAGAGAATCTCTACATCCATCCAGAGCGGTCTGCTGTGTGTGATTTGACTTTATTCTGCAGCTTCTGTTTGTCTCCACAGATCATCTCCTATTCACAGAAACCATCCACAACACTTCAGGTAAAACAGTTGTTTTAACGACGTTACCAACTGAGCATGCAAATAGCTTCAAAATGTACCTCTGAAGACAGTGTGCATTTACTTCACCATATCAGAACAACTTCTCTCATGTCATCCTGAACAAATTTACATTAACCATGATACAGCAATTTAAATGCTGATTAATATTCATAAGCTCAAAATTCAGTGAATAAGTTAATGTTTTCCCCCACATGATGGTTTGAACAGTTTCAGACACATTGGGACCCCCTGGTGGCTGAACTGGTCATTACAAGAAAAACCTTTGGATGGAAAATGTCACTCAGAAAATCAAAAACACGTCAAAGAAACTTCCTTTCACCTCTTTGAAAATAAAAAAAACATTTAAATCCAGGTGGGAACCAGACCAGGTATAAACTAGTCTGTTCAGTCCTCCAGTCACACATTGGCAGAGATTTCCTCGTGTCTCCACATTTCCATGGTTCTCATTTCGACCATGTGATTAGTTGCCAACAGTAGCGTCATGAGGTCACTTTGACTTGAAGAGCAAGTCCCAGTCCACAGGTTCAGGTCTCTGTGAAGACTCCGCTGGCTTTGGGATGGATGGGAAGAAGGACTGCATTTTCTGTCTGAACTCTGAAAGCTGAACAAGAAGAAGAAGAGGGGTTAGACCAACAGAGAAAAAAACATTTTTTATAAACCCAAATATTTTTAATACTAAAATCAATATCATCCTTTTGAGTTACACTCCTGATCATAATCTTAAGACCAGTTGAAAAATTGCACAAATTTACATTTTGAGCTGTTGGATCTTAAAAAGGGTTCTAAGTAGAGTTTTAAACTGCAAAAAGAGGAAGTAAGAGTAAGACAAAAAAAACAAGTAATCAATTTATTGCAACTATTAAAGTGAAATAGACTGTTTATCAGCTGTTTTGAAGGATAGATCTTCTGGCTCAGAGCTGGTGACATTTTGAGTCTATTGCTGATTTTTAAAGGGTGTGGTCTCAAACTTTTGATTGGCTGACACAGGCCATTTCACTCCAATTGTTCCTTTTAATAAACTACTTGCTCATTTTTTCTGTTTGCATTAATTTGCACCTCTTACAGCTCAGATTGGAGGTGAATTTAAAGTTAATAAATCATGGAATGTTTTCAGCTTTATTCACATCTTAGAGTTAAGATTTATGTCAATTAAAATCCTACCTCTTACTGTAGTTTTTTCCCAAACAATGAAACTATATTAAAAATTAATAAGGCTTCTAACTAATTTTCATTTGTAACAGCAGTCAAAATTTTTTAACTCAATTTCTTCCTTTGTACATTTAAAGCTTGAAAACAAGTCTCAACTTTTTATATGAAATGACACGACCTCAGTTTTAATGGCTGACAATTTTAAACTCATTCTCCCATCATTAAAATCTTTATTCTGGGCTTTCCCCAAAAAGTCACAGCTTTTTCAAAGAAGAATTTAAATTTTTTAGTAACGTGATATACAAAAAAATATATATTTTTTCTAATTTTGTCTGCTGTTAGACTTTATTACCTCATATCTTTTGAATTAACTTTATGGTGCTGTTTTTTCACCCATTTTGGAAATTAGACATGTTTCTAGGTCCAAATTTTATAAAACAGTTTCATGTTTTTACTTGAACTATTTTTACTCTGCTCTTAAAAAAACTTAAACTATTTGGGCTGAATCACTTTGTACATTGACAAGAAGTCTGGAGATTAACAGAGAAGTTTTAACCCTAATTCTTTTGCACTCATCAGATGTTTTTTCCCCATTAAAAACTTTTGGTATTGTTGAATCTTATGAGGTGACTGTACCATCTCTGTTCTTTAAAGCAAGAATGCTGACTTGAATCATTTAAAATGACTAAGTTTCATAAAGTTTCAAAGTGTCTTAGACAATACCTACACTGTGAACACCCAGAACCTTCCACACAGTGAAGCTGAGCAGACCGACTCCACAGAACGCGTACAGGGATCCCCAACCCAGCGCTCTGAGGGCCAATGAGGCTCCGCTCTCTGGGGCCGCCGCTGTCACCGTCACACCCTGGAGAGGAGGTAAAACCAGAGAAACAAAATGAAGGAAGGAGACAGTTCATCTGCAGCTTGTTTTATACTTAAAGTCAGCTTGAAACTGGATCTTACACAAAGAGAAAACAGCTCATAAACCACAAAACCTGCAGGCAACCAATTTTGTTCACATATTTTCCCTATACGTGACCAAAACTTTTAAAAAATGAACATCAGAAACAGGCAGCGAGACAATCTGCTGAAAATCTCATGTCTGTGAGTCAGAGGTCAAAGGTTAACTCTGGAGAGGTGATCAGAGCTTTGATTGGAATTTGTCATTGTCATGCACACATTAATACTTTCATCAATACAATTTGTACATAAATCAAACCCATGAGCAATCAAAGAGAAACAAAAAATAGCACACAAAGCTTGTGAAAATTGAAAAATTAAAACCATCTCTGCAAAAAAGTTTTATATTAAGCCGTCTCTCTTGAATTTCCTGATGGCCTCCCTCCTTCATCACTCAAGGTTTAAACTAATTTCACGTTTTACGGGTTTTTCTGGGTCCTGCGGGCCGCAACACAGACAACAAAGACGACTCTGTGACAGAAATAGAGTCAGAAACAAACGACGGGTTGTTCCTCAACGCTAACTTTAGCGAGCATGTGCGTCAGCTGTAATCAGATCCTGTGAGCGGACGATAATCACGGCGTTCCAGCTAACAGGACAAGTCTGAGAAACACTGAGGCTTCATGGAAAGATAAAAATGTGTTTTTGTGGCGTCTGGTCAGGAGGGAGCACAGACGTCAGCACTGATGTTTGTTTATTTTCTCTCAGACACTTAGGGACAAAAATCCTGTTTGACATCTGAGAAAAATAAGTAGAAGCTGAATCTCACGTGGAGACTGAGATGAGTTGACTCATGTGTGTTTATTATAAAATAGCCATTTTTAATCAGTAAAACCAACTTAAAAGTCCCCAAAAAACTGACAGACAAGACAGACGATTTTGACAGTACAATGAGAGAGACGGAAAAGAAAAAGAGACAAATCAGACAGAAAAAAGC
Source organism: Thalassoma bifasciatum (assembly GCA_008086565.1). Taxonomy (NCBI): domain Eukaryota; kingdom Metazoa; phylum Chordata; class Actinopteri; order Labriformes; family Labridae; genus Thalassoma; species Thalassoma bifasciatum. Next base: position 73,487 of record RPOG01001947.1, read on the forward strand.
ATGTGAGGCGAACAAGGCGGACAACAGGTCAGACACCGGGAAAAGCCACAAGAGAACAGGACAAGTTGGTGTGGTGGTCTCAAAGGACAGGTAAAAAAGAGATGTGACAGACAGAGAAGATGAGGGGTGAAAATTAAAGGATTTAGAGAGGACAGAAAGGAAGATGAGAACGCGCCCTCTGCTGGGTATCAGTATTCATTTTACATTTCACTAATTTGAATTTACTCTTATTTGAAATGGAGGAAAACTGTCACACAAGGCATGACTGACTTTTACATCTGACACACAGGAAAAGTCAAACACTGAGGTTGTTCTATTGCAAAACTGAATTCACTCCCTAATGATGCTTTTGAGGAATTTAAGAAACAGATTACGTCCACTAAGTTGAGTTTTTGCGAGATAAATGTAGTGTTTTACAGAGTAAAGTCATAATGTTACAAGAATAACGTCTGGAATTCTAAAAAGATATATTCTTATAGAGAGATGCTTTGTTGTCTCCAGATAAAGGTAGGAATATTTAGGAATTGACGAGGTCTCATGAGAATAAAGTTGTTAAGTCTTAATGTCACAACTATTAATGTGTAACTTCTAGCCTCTTTCTCCTGCTTCTCTGTCCCTTTTCTGTCAGACAGTCAGACGCTCCGGTGTCCACTTTTTCTCCTGAATAAATCCAAGAATTTGTGATGATCAGGTATATGTCTAGAAATAAGACTTTTTCAAGATCACTTAGACAGTCCTTCATTTCAGTTGTTTTTTATTTCAACATTGTGCCTGATTGGACATCATAGTATTGTTGGCTCAATGGTTGAATTATGCACCCCATGTGCTGAAGCTTTATTCCTCAAAGCATGCAGTTTTGATTTGGCTCTTCCTGCTCCGTTTCCTGCTCTGTCATCTGAACATAAGGGTTAGAGGTCTAAAAATAACCATTTAAACTGTGTTTAATTTTTCTTGACATCAAACAGAAACATTCTGACATCTTGTATTGAGCCTAACAGAAGATAACGTACTGACACCTGCACTAGTTCATCACCTTATTAAACCAATCTGGACTTCTCTTCTTCGCCAGTGCCAAGGTGGAGCCAAAACCTGCGATCATCCCTGCAGAGGCCACCGTGGTCAGAAACGCTGCACCTGCAAACACAAGGTCAGAGTTCACCTTTAACACTCATCACACAAGGAAAAAGGGGCCATTAAACACTGTTTGATTTATTTGATTCATTAATAAGAGTGAGTTGGTGTTTCAAAAAATATATATATATGAGAAGAGTGTAGCCAAAAGAAAAGTTTTGATGTGAAGGCAACACATCAACTGAGAAAGATGTGAATGTAATTTTGCTTCACAGAATAAACTGTAATTTTCAAAGGTGTGAGAAAACTAATCCAGCAACATTCAAGCATGGTTTCAACACAATGATATAACATACAGTTAAAGGAAACTAAAATAAATAAATGAATGAAAATGAAAATAAATAAGAAGATTTACCACACTTTTCATAAATCACCTGTCTCTGGGTTAGCCACAATAATCTTTAACAAAATGAAAACACACTACGCATTTTTTTTCTTAATCTATACAAAGCCGAATAATAGAGAAGAGATATACGTGTCAGGGAAAAAAAATAATCATGACTAATCTTTGCAATAAGTCTCAATCATGAAGAAAAACCCATAACAGACACATTTTTGAGTGAAGTCTGGTGAGACTGTTTGCTATCAGGACTTTGAATGAGATTTTAACAAGGCGGGAGCAAACAACGGACCCAGCCGCTATAATAAGAAGAATAAATCTTGCTCAAGGTTTAATTTTTTGGTGGCTTAAAAAGTCATAATATGCTCTAAAACTGAAAAAACGACCAACATCTCGACATTGCTGTGACCTCGAGTTAAACAACACCATTTTATAATTTATTACAGACATTTGTTAATAATCACAACAAATTATTAATGTTTAATAAAGAAATAACTCTTATCTTGCCCTTCAACATCTGCAGTTTCTCCTCTCCATCTATTTCTGCTCCTTCTTCAACATTTACACCAGAGGCTGGCATGTTGTGTGAGTCCGTCCGAGTAAAGTTACCGGGTAGAAACAAGAGAGCTCAGAACATTTGACCTTTGCGGTTTGTGATCAAAATACACCCAAGAAAAATAAGAAAACTCTGGAAACGTGCAGTTATTTTAATGTCTTTTTGTCTGTGATATAAATGATACATTATTTATATTTCACAATTTAAAGATTTGAATTATTTCCGGCGGAAGTTCGATAAAGACGAAACATTGAACCAAAGATCGTCTCTCATCACAATCCTAAGGCTTTACATGCAGACGAAGAGAGAGGCCTCACTCCGCTTCTTTTACAGTTCGGAGTTAAAATCTTTGTGTGTTGGGGGGGGGGGGGGGGGGGGGGGGGGGGTTATACAGATAAGACTGTATAATAGTCAATATAGGCTTGATTTAAGTTCAATATTTTAAATTCAGTCTCAAAGCTTTTCAATTCATAGTTTTTTTTCTGGACATACAACTTAATTTGACAGTATCACCCATAAGGCATCAGTCCAAAATATAAAAGTCGGCGATTTAATCTACATCAAAACATACAAACTGGAAAGTTCCAAATTCTTGAGAAGTGACAACTACATGTGTTAAGACTTATATGAGTCAAAATATCTAAAATAAGCCAAGTTTTCATTCTTATTCATTTTTTACCTGGCGGATGGCCCTCTGCTCATTTGCGGACGCAGTTTCTTTTTTCTGTACAGAGTGATTGGTCTTGTGAATAGAGCAGCTGTGCAGTCCGGGTCTCGGAGCTCCAGTAGCTCTGCGGAGGATCAGGATGCTCTCCACGTCCTCCTCCTCTTCCTCCTCACAGACACAGACCCTCTGAGCCCCCGGAGCTGCCTCCGTCCTCCCATCAGGACGAGTTTTACACAGAGTCCGATCCAGTGCACCTTGAGTCCAGAACCGGATCCGTAATCCCAGGACAGAAGGGCTGGATTATGTGAGAGAGAGGGGAGCTGCATGGGCGCGAGGCGGGGGTGTTGTGGTGGTTTGGATCGTGGACCCCGCGCGCGTGTAAATGACCACGAGTGGATGTTTATTTGTGGAATCTGGGTTGAAAATGTCGGATCGGTTTTTATTTTTGCTCCGGACTCAGAAACCTGACCTGGGGATCTGTTTGAGCTCACTGACCATTTGGAGAACCTGAACGCAGCAGCTACACGCGCACAGCTCTGTTACCTGTCGGTATTTCTCTTGTTATCACCTGTGCGCTCACCTGGAGGACACATGTCTCAGATCCCTCATGCCGCCCTGGACCAGCAGCACCAGCAGCACCAGCACCAGCCGGGCCAGTACAACCAGATCTGCACGCGCAGCAGCAGCGGCTCGTGCCCGGCCCCCGCAGAGGGGACGGAGCCCACCTGTACCGGACACAGGTACAGCTGTACGCGGACCCCACGGAGGAAGTGGCAGGTGTTTCCTGGAAGAAACCGGTTCTACTGCAACGGGAGGATCATGATGGCGAGACAGACCGGGGTCTTCTACCTGACCCTGGTCCTCATCCTGCTCACCTGTGGACTGTTCTTTACCTTTGAGTGAGTGCACACACACACACACACACACACACACACACACACACACACACACACACACACACACACTAACTGACACTGTTTGTTTCTAAATCCCACATGAAGGTCCCTTTAAGGTCGATAGTCTCCAGATTGTTTGTAAATAGAGAACCACAACATTATCTTTTGGGATCAAATTTTTGTTTAAAGGGAAAAAAAACTTGAAAAAAAATGTTGCAAATTTCTAAAAGAGCTGACATTTGATCCCAGATGGTCGAAAGTCATCAGATCAGTAAATAACAAACCAAAAGTTTAAGACTTTACTGAATTTGGAAGGGGTCCTCAAGATTATTTATTTTCGGTTGTCACATTTCCCTTGGAAGATGTTTCCAACATATTCACATTTATTTAACAACAGCTTTTGTAATCTATGGTTAATATCAGAGGTACATATGTTGATGTGTTATCACAGACAGGTATATGTCAAAGTGTACGCAGTTTATTGTTTTGTAATCATTTTGATCTTTCTAATGGTGAGATGCTATGAATTCTCTATAAAACACATAATATAAAAAAAGTTGTCATAACTAATTTAAATTCAAATGGCAAAATGAAGATCAAGGATACATTTTCTCTGCTTGGTAGATGAGCACTGGTGGGACATAGCAAAGATTTATTAACATTACATTTTATGGGTAAGTGTCAGGGCCCCGGGCTGTGCGTTGTCACACAACAATAGTGCAACATAACTTTTGATAAATGTTATCCTGTCACATTGAATTCTTGGAAAAGCTGCCTTGAACAAAGACATGTAGTGTTCTGAATAAGATCCAGTCTCCTTTCATTAGATCTGATCTCCAAAACAAATGCATGCCTGGTGAGTGTCATGTCCTGACAACAGTGGATGCAGGTGCTCACTGAAACAGAGTCTTCATCTCAGAAAAACATTAGCTTTAGTCCTCACAGCCTTGACTCTTTTCATGACTCTTTTCTTGCATTTTTCCTCTGTATAACTCTCTTTTTCTTTGTCCAAGAGAACTTTTCCCAGGATGCAGTGTGATGATGTGTTTATATACTGGTTTTAAGGGTAACTACAGAGATAAGTTTAGTGTCCAGAAGGAGAGCAGACTATCTGTTTATTACAGATCAGAAACGTGTCTATAACATGTAACAGCAGTGAATCCTGATTGTGTCCTACCAGTGCTCATCTACCAAGCAGAGCAGACATGACCTGACTCTTCATTTTATTGATAATCTCTCTTTTTGAACAGATCACTGCTGTATAGCTGCTGCATGTGGGTTGGAATGAACATTATCCTATCGCAAATAGCTGTGGGACAGTAAAAAGTATTGACTCAGAAAACTCAGTTGCACAGAATTAATTTATCCCCAAATCTTCCAGATATTTGTTTCTAATTTCCCTTTGCTCTAAAATATTCTGGGAAATCAGTGGAGCAGTCCTGGAAAAGAATCAACCTAGAAGCCTCTGACGATTACAGAGGGTGTTTCTGTTTATTATTATCAGATATTTCTCAGAATCTTAAGTCCTCCCCAGGTCATAAAATCCTCAGTTCATGTACAATCTGTGGATGAACTGATCCGTAAGTCCCTCTGCTGTGTGCGGATGTGGCTCCAGTTTTTTTCCACCAAACCTCAGGCTGCTTTCTGCAGATTCTCCTCGCTTTGTCTCAGTTCTCTGATTTGTCTCGGAGGATTTACAGATGGAGGTTGTGTGCAGTTTTAATGAGAGCAGTCAGTGTGATCAGGTAAAGGTTGTCATTTCAGGGCTGAATATACTCATGTCTCAGAAAACACTCACATCTTGTTTTGTTACCTCTCATTAAATCTGGGAATAAAAAACCAATATATTTAAAGGCATGTTCTCACAATGTCATTAACTTATTATACAGTTTATACAATTCAAAAAAGTTGAGACACCGTGTGAAGTGTTGAGGAGACAAATAAGACCTCATTATTTCTGAGTGTCTTGGTCTGAAATCTTCAGTTTTTAATGCACCTCAGCGAGTTTCTCAGACGTCTGGAGAGTTTCTTTTAAAAAATTTTTGTCCTCCTACGTTCGACACCTTAGCTTCCACAACACAGCAAAACTGTGGTGTTCCCCGTTGCCTTGGTAACCACTTCCTGCAGCTTGTGTCACTACGGTAACAGCAGGAGACAGAAAAGAAGAGGAAGGACTGTAAAGTGTGGACCTGAAAGTAAAAGGTGTTTTTTTATTAATTTGTCCTTCATGTCAGGTAACGAGATAATCTGCGTCACATATTCAGCAACAAGCCTGAAAACCTGGACAGTCTGAAAACTTTAATATGTCTTTACTCAGTTCACTGTTTGTCTTTCTGTGTCTCTTTTTCACAGCTGTCCCTTCCTGGCGTCCAACCTGACTCCAGCCATCCCAGCAGTAGGCGGCGTCCTCTTTGTCTTTGTAATGGGGATGCTCTTCAGGGCGAGCTTCACCGATCCTGGAGTTCTTCCTCGAGCCACGCCAGAAGAGGCCGCTGACCTAGAGAGACAAATTGGTAAATAAATAAAGCAAACAAAAAAATAAGAAGCATCTTGTTTCATGTTGGGTTGAACTAAAAGATACTTTGTGGAGTATTTGGTTGAGTTTTAATTAAATGTTTTTTTTCAAACCAAGAATATAATTCAAATTAGAATCAGAGAGTTGTAGATGCTCTTCTCGCATAAAACCTAAAACTTAAACTCCAAAATCTAAAATCAAAGCAATTGTTTGTGTCTTATTTTTCGTTAAAATGATCTATTAGACTTAATATGAGCTGTATTCAAGAAAAAGACAGAAATGACCTCTGAGTTACCTGAAACTAGTAAAAGAATGTGCCAGATTTACAAAGTCTTGGATTATAAATTGAAATTGGAACAGGTACAACTGAAAAATTTGAATATCTATCAGAGCCCTATAATAGACAAACTAAACTGAAAAGCTCACCAATAATACCTTAAAATTCAAGTGAAGTGGCCGATAAAAAACAGGATGAAAAATCTAAAAAATATCAAAATTAGATTGAGCAAAAGTTCAAATTATAATCATATCACAATATATTTCATTTATGGAGCACTTTTCCAAAACTCCAAGACACTTTACCAGCCAAAAAGATACAAGTGCAGGTTGAAACAACATAAACATACAAATAGCTTAAAGACTGGGTTTGCCCCTTGAAAAAAAATCACAATTTTTTTCTGAACTTTGAAAAAAGTCTGAATTCTGCCTAAACAAAGTTAAATTCAGAAAAGTGCATTTTTGAGGAAAAAGTCAAACTTAATGGAAAATGCGGTAAGTGCATATGAAAAGCAAATTTATTCAAAAAACAAACAAAATATTAGTTTGAGACCAAACATTTTCAACTAATGAAAGCTATGCTGGAAATCAAATCCCCCCCAAAAACTGTGAAAGTCATGGAAATAGGACTTTTCAAGCTTTAACAATGATCTGGTTTTATAATCCAGATATTCAAGCTGATTTCTATCTCTCTGAATCTCTTCCAGATCTCTGAAGGTTTCTGTCTCTGATTCAGAAGTGAGAAAATCGGCAGCAGAATATTCTGTTCACTAATGATGCTGAGTCATTACAGGAAGCTGCTTACTACCTCCTCCAGTCAATATGTGTTCAGATGTTTTCTGTGTCTTTGTGTGTGCGAGTGTACGTAAGTTCAGTCACTTTTCATCTCCTCAGTCTAAAGACCTCAGCTCTGTCAGAAATGCGTCTCAGCGTGTCGGTCGTCTCCACAGAAACTGTGACTCTCAGAGCTCTCTGGTCTATATTTGGAAGCCTCTTGTTACAGTTTTTGTTTGTTTGGTTATTTATATATTTATTCTTCACAGTGAATACATTAGCTGTCAATCACGGTGGAGCTCAGGCTCTGAGAACGACCAAATAAGGAAGAGGGAGAGGAAGAGAAGGGAGGAAGAGGAGGGAGGTCGATTTTAGGCTCAGCTTGAAGAGTGTGAGATATGGAGGAAGGATGGAAATAGAGGACAGTTATTTTTTACTTGGTTTTGTTTGTATTTGGTGGTCAGGAATGTATTCAGTGACGCACCGCCTGAAACAACATCCTGTCAGACATACCAGACTCAGGACAGGGGTCCTGAAGTCTCTCAAGCGTTAAAAAATTAGACTCAAATTATCATTTCTGTCAGATTCTTTGCTATATAATTATCAGTTAATCTATTCATAAACTCTGAGGAGAGAGTGGAGGCAACAAAAATAAAGTCACTTTACTCCTCAGAACATAGGAATTGATTGCCTGGCTCGTTTTCTGAGTTTTTAGGAATCTTATCAAATATGAAGACTTCTGAAAGTTACACAAACAAAACAGCAACTTAACTTCACAGAATATGGAAATTGCTGGTCTACCTCTGTCTCAGTCTGGGATTTCTGTGTTTTATTTGCATTTGCTCAAACACTATTCAACCAAGTCACAGAGACAAAGGAGCAGCTTCTCTTCATCTACTGAAAGCAGCAAAGCTCCAGAAACAACAGTGAACTGACCCCACAGAAGTTGCTGATTTACCTCTTACTCATTCACAGAGGATTTTTTTTGTTGTTGCTCACCTATTGAAAACACCCAAGCTGCAAAAACAAGACAACAAATTTAGTTTCACAGAATATGGGGGTTTGTTTGTCTACCTCTGACTTAATCAACAAAAGTTTTGCGTTATTGTGTCTTTTAAAGTAAGTTGTTTATACAACCTTTTGTGACACCAAGTAAAAAATCACTAATAAGTTAACCATCAAAAAAGAGGTAGACCCACAATGCCTGTTGGAAATTACTGTAGCAGTGATTGGAGAAGAGAGTAGCGTAACTGTACTATGAATGATGCTTGCTAATTTAAACCCCAAATTATTGAGGACAAAGAATTTTTCAAAGAGTGAAAAAATACCTCTTGGAGTCTCCTGAAAATTGTCAATGTCAGATGGAAACTGGCCAAAAAGTATCATTAAAAAAGAAGAATTTCCATTTATTATTTGAAATCCTCACATATTAGCTCCCAATAAAAGCAGCATCAGTCCATCCCTGCTGCAGAGACTTTTACATGAACCAAACTCCTCGATTCTTCATGCTGTGCTCCCTGTTTGTGATGCAGCTCCACGCTGAGGTGAACGCTTCTTCCCAGGAGGCTCTGCAGCTGTAAATCCAGGCGGCTGCAGTTTATCTCGCCGCGCAGAAGTCAGTCCTTCAAGGCTGTTGAGGATTTTATGATTCTGATTGTTGAACCTTGGGGAGAGGACTCACACTCAGCCTCCTTTTAAATTTTCATGGTTTGGTGAATTAAAACAAATTAAATGCTTTTCCTGGAGCTCTGGTGGAGCCCTATATTAGAAAAAAAAACATACAGTATGTTTATTCTTTGTAAAGAGGCTCATTTGTGTGTGACACTGCAAGTTTTAAGAATCACAAATGTGTTCCTGTCAACACTTGGGTTAGAGTTGAACAAGGGACTTGAAGCCACCATTAAATTCTTGGTGAACTGCCACAAAGATGTTGTCCTCTAAGTTTATCTTAATTAGGTCAAAACTGTTGAAAAGAGTCAAATCATTTGCACGTGACAAAATTTCTTTCTTTTTTTTTTCTAAATGAATGAATGAATATTTTATTTCACTTACAATATCTGCAGTACAGAATTCTGTCCAGCCAGTTTCCAAAAAAAGGGGGGAAAAAAAGGAAAAAAAAAATTATAAGTAATAAACAAACTCTTCAACTGAAAAGGGAGTAGGCTTTTTTTTTGTCTAACCTGTACAATCCACAAAACAACCCATAATATCAGTAAATCACTTTCTTTTTAGGTAATACCAACAGATTTAGGTAATGTCTGTTTTATATATTCTATATGTGGCATCCAACTGTGATCTAAAATAACTCCCAAGAATTTAGTTTCATGTAGTCTTTCAGTTTCAATTCAAAATCCATTTAGGTTTATTATATTCCACAGTCAGTCCCAGCACCATCAAACACCATCAATTTTGTTTTGATTTCCTTTAATGGTCACTTCTTGCTATCAAACCAATTTTTACATTATCAACTCATTTTCTGTTACCAACAATTTTTTAAGATCTGGTCCTGAAAAAAAAAATGGTATTATCCAAAAATCTAATTATTTTCAACTTTTGAATACTTTCAAACATTTTGTGATGTTCTTCTGTGGTCCCAGACTCTGCGGGCTGCTCCAGACCACCACCTCGCACTAGAGAGGTTCTGATCAACGGACAGACGGTCAAACTGAAATACTGCTTCACCTGCAAGATCTTCAGACCCCCGCGGGCGTCACACTGCAGCCTGTGTGATAACTGTGTCGGTAAGTCTCAGCAAAGACATGAGCTTTTTCAAATTTGTGTCTATTTCACTTCATAATTATGTAAATGCTGAAGCTTTGAACTGTAAGTGAGAGCTGTAAATTTCTGTACTGTGATACGCTGGCAAGCTGTCAGGGTATAAATATCAAACATGCACAAAGAACATCACTTTAACACACTCCCTCTTTCATAGTTTTTCATGATCAGGCACGAAGATAACTCTGTGACGTTTCTTTCCTCCCACAGAGCGTTTCGACCATCATTGCCCCTGGGTGGGAAACTGCGTCGGACGGAGGAACTACCGCTTCTTCTACCTGTTCATCCTCTCTCTCTCCTTCCTCACCATCTTCATCTTTGCTTTCGTCATCACACACGTCATCCTCAGTGAGTAACACTGCCACACACCACCTCCTACACACCACACACACAGCCGTGATTCATTTATTGATTTCTTTATGAAAACACTTTCAGCTGCGGCACATTCCCTTCCTCTGTGTGATGGAAAATAAATGAAGTGTTTTTTACTCAGGTGATAATGGAAAATAAATGTTGTTCAAAGTGTCTGCTTTAAAGAGGAGGTATTCTCCTTTTTTAAAGTCCGTATTTTGTCCCTCTGGTTCCCCCATAGTATCTTTATATGATTGAAAGCTAAAAAAGATTTCTTATGTTAGTTTCTGCTGCCTCTTTGAGGCTTCACACTCCTCAAACCCTCTTCTGTCTGATTAGCCAGCTCTCTGGAGGCTATGGGCTGACCTTGGTGTTTGAGGCCCCACTCCTTCAACATGTCATGAACTAGTTTAGGAAATTCTTTTGTGATGACATCATTATTTCTGCAGGTCTCATTAAGATCTCATTCAGGGGAAAAACAACAGACTGCAGACACAGTTGCATCAGCAACAAACTCAACCCAAACTCTGCTGGAAATTTTCCCATGTTCTTATTTGCCCTCTCTACAGAGACATGTTTTAATAAGCTGAAAATCGTCTACAAGCATCCGTGACCTCCATATTCCCTGAAATTCTTGGAATTCATCTGAAGTTTGGTCACATGAAGGGTTTGTTTCCTGCTTTAAGGTGTTTTAGAAATAAATGACTGTGTCCCTGAAGTGTTGCAGCTCTGCGGCAGCTTTCTCATCTGTTTAATGGGTCAGCCATTGATCCTGCTTGGCTCTGCCCCCCGCTCTGTGATTGACAGGTTGTCAGAGAGAGGCTGATGCTGCGGTCTCTTCATGTTTCCTGTGACGGATCAATCGGACAGCCATCGGCTCGGTTACTGACTCAGACTGCATGCGAACAAAAAATCACACTATCAGACACGAGGTTTAGACTCACTGTCACTGCAAACGGAGATTTTTCCCAGGTGTTTTAAAAACCTGGGTCCTGCTTGGGTTTATTTTTTTTGGAGCCACATTCAGCTGAAAAGTCCAGAAAAATGTCTTATTTCAAGTTATCAAAGACAAAATGATGCTTAAATTGCTTATAACATGATGAAAAAGCCTATAGTAAAAGAAAGATTTAAAGATAAATGGAAGGGTTCCGGAATGATCTGACTGCCCTTGAATTGCAGGATGTATTCCGGAATGTTCCTACTGCCCTTGGAAATAAAGAGAAGTGTTCTAGAATTTTTCTTAATGACGGTTTCTGTGGATGTAGTTTTAAAGAGAAGTAATCGATGTGAATTTTTCTCGGAGAAAATTCAGAACATCAGAATTGATTTTGTGTCCCTTCCTGGTTTTTCACAGTCACGGGTCATTGACCTACTTCTCTGAGGATAATTTCCTGCCCTGCAGGTCTGAACAGGCCGGAAACGGGAGCCGCAGAAGCAGCAGATTCTCTGGGATAAACTTATGTCTTCCTTTCAACAGTGTGCTGTTTGTTTTCTGTTTTTAGCTGCTGAGCTATAAAAAGATGCAGTGCGCTGTGGAGAGTTTGATGTAAAAAATTGTAAATTTCAGGAAGACCCTGCTGCTTGAGATGTTTTAGTTTGGTGGAGTTTTGCACCTCCAGGAGAAACAATCATTTCTTGCTAATCTAATAAACGTTAACATACAACATCAAACTAAAGGGCCTGTTTCAGAACGAACATGACTAGAGAAGTTATGTCAAACATGTCTGTGTGGCATGAAGCCAAACTTTATACCTCAAAGATCTACTAAATCAGGATTTGGCTTCTCTTGCAAGCTGTGAACCCACAAAATTAAGAAAATACAATCATTGTCAGGAGTTTTCTGATGGTTATTTCACTTGGGTGTCTGAGATGCTTTTTAGATGTTGGATCCTAGCAGACATCTCCAGAGACTGTACCTGAATCTACACTGAAAGACTTTCAGGACCAAAGATTTTGGATATTTTGCTGTTGAAACTGTTCGTTGGAAGGTATATGAACAGTTCTGGTTGCTTTTCAGGCTCTCATAGGATCATACTCAAAAACAAAGTTCACCACCTGCTCCCTGAATGAAAAAGTAGCAAGGAGTTGGTGGAGACCAAAAACCAAGATAAAAGAAAACTAATAATTGTTTTTTTTTTGTCCCTGGAAAGAGTTTAGGGTCATAGATCTAACTGGGGTTCATTTTTCTTTTTTGGGCTGTATAAACAAACCAGGAAATTCCAATCTTTACAGGATTAACAGAATTTTTTAGGCTTGAGAGTGTTTTTGTGTTTTCTGGGGCTTGAATCTCTAAGAATAATCTCTCCCCTCTCTGCAGGATCAAACCGAACAGGTTTCTTGAGCGCGCTGAAAGACAGCCCAGCCAGATATCCTTTCACTGTTTGAAACAGACGCTGACTTTAAAGAAGAATTCAAGTTTATTTAAAGCAAGGCTCTAATTTGGACTTAATTTGGATCTGTTTTGCCACTGCTCCTCTTTAGTGTTGAGTGTTAGTGTTTCTGAGCAAATTCTCTGGTACAGTCACAAGCTACCAGTCAATATGTCCCACAATGCAGCAGGGGTTTTCTTTGTTTAGTTTGTAAAATGAGTGAAAAATAAATCTATTTCAATTTAACGTTGGTCCTTGACTTCTGCTGTGTACCGTCCTGGAGGTGGTGGTGTGTTTCTTCTCAGTCTGGTCGATTGTTGGTTTGTCAGGTTTCCACACGTACCTGATCAGCTCCAACCAGACCACCAATGAAGACGTGAGTATAAGAGTAGATGGTCCAACAGGAGGGCCCTCGGACTGGATTTGAATCATTTCTCCTCTTTATGTCTGTGGTCCAGATCAAAGGAACCTGGTCCACTAAGCGAGGGAAGGACAATTACAACCCCTACAGCTATGGGAACATCCTGACCAACTGCTGTGCGGCTCTGTGTGGACCTGTTCCCCCCAGGTCAGTAACATCCTCTGGAGTACTTCACACAGGTTTAACTAAAAAACTACTTCAAGGACTAAAATCTGTACTCAATAAGGATTTTGTTCAGCTCCATCTCAGCGAAAAGTCTCACTCCCTGAGCAGACGGTGTGTTCCTGTGTTTAAAGAGGACAGCATTCAGCTGAGACCGTCCTCCATGTGATTATCCTCCTCCTCCTCCTCCTCCTCCTCTCCTTCACTGTTGAACGTCTCAGCTGCGAAATTAATTAAAACAAAAACTTTCAAAGTCAGGGTTTCTTACACATCATTCACAGAGCAGACTGCTCTCTGCTTTGTCAGCTCTCATGTTTCAATCCACTGAAACTCTGCTGAGAGATCTGTGTGATCTCATGATTCGGACAACCTGACAAGACATTCAGAAAGTTATAACTAAAGGTTGCAGATTTATTTTGTTACACTCAGTAGTTCCGTAATTAGCAGGGGCAAAGTTGTGCAAAGATTTAATGAGGTTGGGTTGGTGATGTGGGAAAATGTGTCAGAGTGTGTCAGAGACAATCACTAAGTGAGCGTTGTGTTGACAGAGACTTTAACAGTATCTAGCACGCTCATGTGGCCACCTTGGGTAATGACGCACAGTGAACCTGGCAGAGCAAGTACAATGATGAGAACAACAACAAATAAGGAAAACAGATAAGGCATGAAAGGTGTGTTGCACATCACATAAAATGAGTGAAATGAAAAATACTCTTTTAATCCCAGAAGGTAAATCTCACAGACAACTGTTCATAGTGTGCTCTAAAGGTTGTTTTTGTCTTTTACAGACCACCAAAAAGTATCGCAAAATATCAACTTTGGATCCTAGTTTTTAAAAAAGCAGGAGTTATACTTCAGGGAAAATTAGAAGTGCTGTTCTACCACTGCACTAATAGTTCGTTGTGTGCGACAAAAAGATAGAAATGCCCTCCATGAGGTCATCTTTATAACTTGGAGCAATGTTCCCGGAAACACTCGCATCAAACATGCCGAAACAAATTTTGAAGTGATCAACAGGAACAGTGGATCCACTCATGACTGAGTCCTTTTTTAAAATTTTTATTTCTATTTTAGGGAGTTTTCATCTTTTTAGCTATGGTCTTACATTTTTGATCAGCTGATGAACATAATATCTCATTGAAATTGTTGTTTACAATTGTTGTAAATTGCTAACTGTTTCTGTTTTTTTTTTTTAATTCATCTCTCAGTACCTGCTTGTAAGACTGTCACCAGTTGGTGCATCTGTGAACCATAGACTGTGTAAAATAGGTGTGTGTATGTGTGTGTGTGTGTGTGTGTGTGTGTGTGTGTGTGTGTGTGTGTGTGTACTGACACCCTGGGTGTTTGGGATGTTTAGTGGTGAAATAAGAGGGATTGGATGTGTGACGTGTAAATAAAGTTTTAATTTGACTTCTCCACAACAGTTTGATTGACAGGAGAGGTCTGATCCAGTCTGACATGCCACAGACCGTTTCTCAGTCCAACGGGACCAGCGGCAGCAGCTACACCTCCACACAGCTCAACAGTCACATGGTAGGATGATGTCATCACTGATGATCTATAACATGCTTCACACAGACACGTCTCTGAGTCATTACCGTCTCTCCCTCTCCTCAGTGCGATCAGGATCAGTGCATCCAGAGCACCAAGTTTGTCTTGCAGGCCGCAGCCACCCCCCTGCTCCACAGCGAACCCGTGGTCCTGGCCCCTCTGCCAGGAAAGACCACCACTTTGGGGGTCCCCTGCGCCTACCTCGCCCCTTCTCAGCCATCCCTGCCGTCTTGCGGGGGAGACGTCCACGCCTTGAGGGACGCTGCCTCTGACGCCCACTGCCACCATCACCTCCACCATCACCACCTTCACCCACACCACCACTTCGTGAGCCCGGAGGAGACACCGTGCGCCACACCGCAGGGCGCCCTGCCATGCTCCGCCCACATGCACCTCCATCCACACCCGCATCCCCCCATCCCCTCCCCATCCACCCTCTACGACCCAGCCTGTCAGGATGCTCTGCACGAGGACTCGGTCAGGGGGCTCGTGAAGCTCAGCTCCGTCTGAAAGAAACTCAACATGTCACACATTCATCCCCCTTTTGACTTCAGCTGCTACAGTTTTATCCACACAAAGTTTGTTTCCATTCACCAGTTTAGATGAACACTTTCATGTAGGTGTAAAAAAAGGTTTATAAGCATCTTCTAAGGACAATTTCAAATTCATGGGGTTCAATGTCTGTAATTCCAACCAGTGATTCCGAATATATATTATATTTATTATTATTATTATATATAATAATACATATATATGTACTGGACTTAAAGACTTAATTGAGCTCTGTCCTGATTTTCTTTGTTGTTGTTGTTTTTTTGTTTGTTTGTTTTTTTTAAATGTTTTTTTTTTTTTTTTGTTTTTTGTTTTTTGTTTTTTTGCATTGCCATTCTTGAATTTTATCTTTCTCCTTTTCTGCACAACTATGATTTTCGGCTACAGATAAGGGCCATGCTTATAAAGTCATAATGTGTAAGATTAAAATTAAAATACAGTTGGAATGTCAAGAGAATCTTGTGACATTACAACTTAATTTTGACGCAACGTCTTAACATAAAGCTTTTGCTTCAAAATTGATCTCACAAAATTCATGACTTAATTTAAAACATTATCTTGACAAAAATGTGTTAAACTTTTTCCTTTTTTTTTCTTTTCTCTAATCTCTTCAAATCGCTGCTTTTATTCAATTTCAATCTCATACAGCACATCCTTTTCTGACTGTAGTCTCTGTTTCGGCTATAATTTCTCAAAATTACAACCATATTTCCACTTTAGTCTTTTAACAAAATGACTTTACTTTGACCTCAACCTTTCAACATTATGACTTTGTTTACATTTCTTTCTTGATAATGATCACTACAAAAAGAGTTTCATCACCAAAAAAGCTGAACTTCATAGTAAAGCGTGAATGTTCATATTTGATGTTCACCTATTTCTGTTCTGTGGTTCTTTTTCTGCTGCCATCATCTCTGCAGGATCCCTCTTTCTCCTACACGAAGTCAAACTCCTTTTCACTGAAAACATTTAACCTTGTCCAGAATAAGCTACTATGATGCCAAACAGACGTCTGCCTTCAGCCCCACGCGCTCCGACCAAATCCGACGTCAAACAACAAACTTTTCCCAAAACAGCGGGTCATTCAGGACAACTTGATTGTGACGTTTTTCCGGGAATAATGTGAAGTAATGTGGACAGATTTTTTTCTCAGAGGAGCTAACTACCCCTGAGTGAAGCTTGAGGTTTTTTATTTGGTTCTGCGGAAGGAAAAAAAAAAACAGCTGCAGCGAACGTTTTCAAAGTGAAGTTCATCTGATTGTTTAGCGCCAAGGAGCAACACTGCCAGATGTTCAGCTGGAGGTCAAACCATGACCTAAAATGGACAGATTTCCAGAGGTTACAAGGAAAAAGTTGTAATCTGTGATGTACTTTGTCAGAAGTTTATCTTGCAAATTTTAACGTGGCCAATAAAAAACATCATCACAAACATCAGCTCATGAATCTAAACAGTGACTGTTTATAAGACTTGGACATGGCTGCCAAGAAGTGGTCTTTGCCCCTATTATGGCATATTTGCAGTCACAAGCTTGTTTCTTTGTAGCCAGAGGTGACCATATTTAAGTAAGAAGATAGATTTTGAGAGGAATGAGGGGATTTAATTAGAGCTGGCTTGATTTTCTTTGAGAAGCTGCCAGATATCTTGCCTTCAATCTGGGGAAAATGTCAATAAGAAGCAAACATACAATCAGATGTGAAAAATACAGGAATCCCCTGATTGACAGATTGATAATGGGGCTTCATTTTGAAGAAACACACATGCATGCGTTAAATTTGTAGCCTTAAGTTCAAATGAGAGCCAGTCTTGCTGCCATGCCCACAGGATTCCTCCAAGACACTATGATTTTTTAACATATATTCTTTGTGCGTAAACTGCAAGAGACGTCAGGTTATTACATGTACTTCTGCTTTTTCTTGAAGAGTTTTTCTTTTTCGAACTTTGTGATACTCCAGTAATAATTTGTGTGTGAGCAAATGGAGAGGTATTGGCAAGCACAAACACAGATGCAGGAAAGATGTGAAGGTGAGAGCTGAGTACATAATCATTGGGAAGATAACATACATTTCTTAAATGAAATTAAGAATCGATATGACTTTAATTGATTTATGATCAACTTTTATAGCTTCCTGAATGCATGTTTAATAAAAAGGGAGCCGAATGGAAGGGAAGTTAGGAGTTGTGACGTTCATCCATGCCGCTAGGTGGCGGTAAGGGGCAATAATATACTCATTTGTTTTCTGAAACAGCCAATCAGAGAGCTGGTGTATTTGCACCGGAAACAGCTGTCATTTACAGCCTAAGGTGAACTCAACAAAGCATCAGCTCTGTGAGAGAAAATGGATTTAAAGCGTTTGTATCAGAGCCTTGAATCTGAAATGCTCAAAGGTACAAAAAGTATTGTTAACCAGGAAACTAAAATTGCTACGGAGTTGTTGTTTTAAAGGTTTTTTTTTTTTTGTCGCAGTGATGGAAAATTACCAGGCTCAGTGTAATGGTAGCTGATGATAGTAAAACATTGCTATATGAACAAAACACCCGCTTTAACCATGAAAATTCATAGTAACAGACAAAAGATCATAATTTAAATGCATCACCAAATAAACGGTGTTCTGTTGTTTTGTTGTCTTGAAGTTTGATGCCTCTCTTGTGTAAAACCTTCTATTTTCATTTAAGAGTCCAGACCCATTATACTTGGTGCATGCCTTACATATAAGAGTAATGAGCAAAACGTTGGTTTTGGTACTAAAATGTAATTGTAGAAATATTCATGTACAAAATGAACAGGAAAGGCGCGGCGGCGGGAAACAAGCTTTGCCGTTAGAGACCCAGCAAATGTTGTTGATGTCGGACACATTAAAGTGATAGATAAAGACTGATGTAGATGTGAGGACCGATATTTTTTTAACAAGTGTCACTGTAGCTTTTCAAATGCAAATCAAACCTGGTGGAACATTTTTGTGAGGGAATTTCTTCCTCATTACGGAAGTAGGTCAAACTCTGAAACAGTTTCACCATCGAAACTTCGTGATTGTGACAATTGATGTTTATTTTTAGTAAAAGTAGTGCGTGTTTTACCAAAAAGAATCAGAAGTGTTGCGTAAACGCTGTTTTTTTAGTTTCGTAACTCCGGTTTTAGTCAGTTTTGTAACCCGGCTCAAACAAAGCCGTTTGAATTTCCCGCAGCTGTCTGACAGCACGTGAGCGCGGCTCGCCTCCTGATTGGCTCCGCCGCAGCGTCAGTTTAAAGAGCCAGTACGAGCTCGCTTCAGATTGGTCAGCTGCGTTCTAGCGCCAAGATTTCAATAAAAGGAGAGCGGACAGCAGGAACAGTTCACTCTTTACTTTTTCTGTTTGTGCGTCCTGCAGCCTATTAGTCCATAGCTTTCTTTTTTAGCTTTTTTTTTTAACTTCTTAACTTTTTAGTATTTTATCTATACCCTCTGTGTCACCTAAAAAACCAAAATGCTTTCTACTCGCTCTCCTCTCTCCGTGAAGAATGGAAACTCTCTCAGCAGTGAGATCAGCAACATGTCTCTGGACAAAGAAAACACGGTAAGACTTGAAAAAAACAGTAAAACCCTTATTTCTGTTGAACTGTCACTTCAGTGTCTTTTGTTTTTATGACACGTCATGATAGCCGCTTTTGAACATCAATTACGAGACTGAACCAAGTTTAATCCGCGGTTGTTTTGCATTTCAGTTTGTGATGTGAATGAATTAAACTTATGATCGTGTGCAGACAGTACTTTTTATTTCACATGAGATCTGTGGTCTTTTTTTCAGCCTCCGAGCCTGAACGCTACTCGGGTCCTCGCGTCTAAAACCGCGCGTAAAATCTTCGCTGAGTCCGAGGTAAGTCAGTCCAAATTCACTGAAAACCTGAATGTTTCCTTCAGATATATCCCACAGATTGTCAATGTTCAGATTGAAGTTAGAGATGAGTAGCTTCTGTAGTTTTTTGTTGACGTGTGGCGCGTAAAATCCGACTTCTGGCGCCAACAATCAGTTTATGATGCTCACCTGTTACAGTGAGTTATTTGCACCAAAACTGTTTTTGTATTTACGTTTTGTGGCTTAGAGATGAAGGTTTAGAAGAACTTTTCAGACATTTTTCACCCTAAAAAAACGAGATTACCAGAATAATCCTCTGTTTGTAGTGCTCAGGACATGTGCATGGTTTCCTCCTTCTTAAACATGGATAGCTGTTTGTCACTGGACTCCTTACCATACAAAATCCCTCGAATTTTTTTCTCACATTTTCCTTTGTATCTCTAAGATGCGAGTATCTGCATCATGAAATGAAACTGCAACAAGACTGTTCACAAAGCTCGATTTTTATTTAATTGGAGCTTAATTATAGCGGCAGTCCCCTGCAGGTCATTCCGACTGCTACAGCTTAGGCTCTTAGACATGTAAACACTGATCTAAAAGCATCATATTTTAAGTAAATCCAATGGTCTTTGTAATAAGAAGACCAAGTTAGAGGATCAGAACCTTTTAGATGTGGTGTCAGAATAAAGTGGAGGAAATTTTGGTTCATGAACTAAATGAGTAACTCCAATGTAACATGAATTGGGACCTGGGTGTGTGTGTTTGCATCACAAGGTTAAACAAGTGACGAAGAGCAGCAGTGAAGAGGAAGAGCCGCTGCTGAAGGAGAACCCTCGCCGCTTTGTCATCTTCCCCATCCAGTACCACGACATCTGGCAGATGTACAAGAAGGCAGAGGCCTCGTTCTGGACCGCAGAAGAGGTAAGCTGGAGTCTGAGTGTCTACTAGGAGGTGTAGGTCATGTGACCTGGCTGGTGATGGTTTGAAGCTTAAGGCCTTTATGTTTTCAGGTGGATCTGTCCAAAGACATGCAGCACTGGGAGTCTTTGAAGGAGGAGGAGCGTTACTTCATCTCTCACGTGTTGGCGTTCTTTGCAGCCAGTGACGGCATCGTTAACGAGAATCTGGTGAGAACCCTTGTTCTGTTTCCTGTTCGATTAAATTAACAAAGTGATCAGCTGTGAGCGGTGACCTCTCATACTGTTCCTCATGTGACCACCAGGTGGAGCGCTTCACTCAGGAGGTTCAGGTGACAGAGGCCAGGTGTTTCTATGGTTTCCAGATTGCCATGGAGAACATCCACTCAGAGATGTACAGCCTCCTCATCAACACTTACATTAAGGAGCCCAAAGAGAGGTAAGACCCTGATCCTGGTCTTTACTGGACCCCTCATGGTTTCTGTTCTGGTGTCTGACGGTGTGTCCACTGACCCACAGGGAATACCTCTTTAACGCCATCGAGACGCTGCCGTGTGTGAAGAAGAAGGCTGACTGGGCCATCAACTGGATCGGCAACAAGAGCGCCAACTACGGTAAACTTTCCCTTAGATGTCACAACATCTAATATCCTGTTTCTGGTCCACGATCTGACATTGAACTGGACTCTCTTCTTCCTGCAGGAGAGCGGGTCGTTGCGTTTGCTGCCGTGGAGGGAATCTTCTTCTCTGGTTCGTTTGCTGCCATCTTTTGGCTGAAGAAGAGAGGCCTGATGCCCGGCCTGACCTTCTCCAACGAGCTCATCAGCAGAGACGAGGTGATTACTGCTCACTGATGGAGACTGGATCTTTGAATCTTTTCAACGCTTGTTAACATGTTTGTGTGTGTGTGTGTGTGTGTTTAGGGTCTGCACTGTGACTTTGCGTGTCTGATGTTCAAACATCTGGTCAACAAGCCATCTGCACAGACTGTCACAAGCATCATCAAGAACGCTGTGGAGATTGAGCAGGTAACAAACACACTTCCTCTCATCACACACACTCTGAATTACCTTTTGTGTGTGTTTTCACCTGTCACTAACATATCACTGTGTTTCCAGGAGTTTCTGACTGATGCTCTGCCCGTGAAGCTGATTGGGATGAACTGTGACCTCATGAAGCAGTACATTGAGTTTGTGGCTGACAGACTTATGTTGGAGCTGGGATTTAACAAGGTAACCATTGACATCAGAACACCTGAGGGGGCTAGGTCCCAGTTAAAGTTCAGGTCTGTGGTGATGAGCTGCGCAGGGGTACGGACCTCAGCCGGTGATGGGGGCTGAGTGCTGCTGCTGAGCTCTGATTGGCGGACGAGTGGTTCACCGACAGAACAGTAGCAGCACGACACAGACGCAAGACTGAACAGACCTGCAGTGACCTTCTCCTTGTAGTAGAATTTCTGTTTCAGTTACAGCTGTGATTTATTACCTGACCTGTCTGTCTCTGTCTGTCTTCAGATCTATCGTGTGGAGAACCCCTTTGACTTCATGGAGAACATCTCTCTGGAGGGTAAAACCAACTTCTTTGAGAAGCGTGTGGGCGAGTACCAGAGGATGGGTGTCATGTCAGGGCCCACAGACAACACCTTCACACTGGAAGCTGACTTCTAGAGGACCTCACTAGAACTTTAATCTGGACTGTCATACTTTTATACTGGTACTCTACCTCCTCCCAAGTGCATACTGGGGCATGTTTTGTATCCTTAACACTTTTTCAGCTAATCAGCTGCTGTATATAGATTTTTTTTATATTATTTGTGAATTTGTATGAAAGAAGTTAGATATTGTCAAATATGTACAGTTTGATTTTTTTATGCTGCCTGTGTAATAAAATATGCAGCAAACAGGTCTATGATTTTCACTAATTTATTGAAGGTTGACACATTGAAAGATTTACTGCCCCTGACTTGTTTGCATGCTTTCATATTTAACCAGACTTAACATTTGATGTGAGGTCTTCAATGGGGATCCTTTGTGGTACTGCAGGGCGTCTGTGACATTTTTGGTTGAGAAGGTCATGTCAGTCTATAAAAACATACATTAACGGATACATGGAGCCCAAAGATGTTATATTCCTGTCAGACGTGTACGCATTCACAAGTACAGCAGCTCTCTAAAACTGCACACCAGTTCACTCAGCATCACTTCTGACTCCTCAAGACAGAGGGAGACCTGCCAGTCAGAGCCTAATCGGTTCCCATTTGACTGAAATTCCACATACACAAGGTGAGATGCTGCAATATTATTTAAAATAAAACAGCCTTACAAAAACAAAAGTTAAACAATGATGTTAGTTAACAAACTATGTTTATACATAGAGGCAAGGTTATCCCACTCTGTACCTTGCAAATGTTTTAAATAAAACAAAATATCATCCTACATGTTTCTGGACGAGCTTAGCATTGTATGCAAAACGACAATATGTTATCACAGACATTTAAAAGGGCAGGGGAAAAAAGGCAAATACAAGAATGTTTTGGCAACCAACAGGGTACTTTTGTATGATATTGCTCCTGAGAGGGCACTTGGGCACACTTTATGGTTCCCTATAGGTTACTGTAGTATGGCTCCTAGGTGGTCAGTTTATCATGTTTCAACCAGCCAAATGAGCAGATAAGTGTAGTTTTCGCCGGGAGGCACTTGTTTTTGGCAGTTTGGTAAATATTTAGTCTTCAAAGAGAGCATTTTAGAGCATTTTTCATCAACTGCCCCCCTCTGTGTACACCACTTGTTTTGAACGTGATCCTTGTGTTGTCAGTGTGAACTTTTCGTTGTTTGTGCTTGAAAATCAAATAGTTTTATGTGCTTCATTTTATTGAACTAGATGCATATTCAGAAAGTGATATAGAATACAGTGTGGTGTTTTAATTAACAAAGCATAGTACTAGTTCAGTGTTTTATATATATATATATATATATATATAATCAATTATTAGACGTTTCAGGCGACCCTGCATGGGGATCCTACCCAAAGGTTAAAAAAACATTGCCTTAGATTTAAACCATGTGATTGTGAATCACTGTCAGGCCACAATGAAGCAATTTCATCGTAACCTATTGGTATCAATTCTTCAAAAGAATGAATGAAAACTGAGGTGAAACACCTGATACAATTATTTTTCGTCCTGAGAGTTGTTTTCAAGTGGTTGGACACTACTGGTGATTGTCTCACTCACTCATCATTGTTTTCAATAATGTGAGGAGATTGGGGTGGAGGCTGGAGGTCAGTGAATCTTTATTGGAATCATGAGACCAAGAATCAGCGGTTTTCAAACAATTCCCCCAAAGCACATGGAGTAGACAGTGACGTCATCGCGCTTAGACAAAATTCATTTTTACTTACATAATAAAGCTGTCAAATATGGTACAATATTTACAATTTGATAGTAGTTTTAAACATTATTCTTGGCCAGTTTAGTGAAGCAGTTTGTCTATTTTTTTTTCCTCGATCTGTCCCATCCTTGTTAACACTAACCTCGCTGACGTCATTTACGGAAGTAACCATAAGTCCAAACACTAGCTTCAGGTCGTGTCAGTTCTTCTCCAACATGTCGATCTCAAACCCCAGACAGACCTTCATAAACCCGGTGAGACCTATTGTGAAATTGAAGATTTAAAAAATGTGCTTCGTCCTTTATTCATCGAGAATCTCTCGTTAGCCTCATATGTAGATTTTATCATTTGGTGTATCAGCTTCGCGAAGTCGTTAATATTTAATGTTACCTGGTTTTAAATAACAGGTGTGAGATACAGTATTTCTTTCTGGAATAAAAAAAAGCGACTGGCATCACAACAAATGTCTTTATTTCGCCGAAAAAGTTGTTGCTGATAGTTTAGAAGAAACCGCGTTGCTTTCATTTCATTACGTAACAGTGTCGAGCTATTGATAAGCAGTTTTAATACATAGACTGTCTTCGTTTTGGTTAATTTACTGAGAGACTCCCCCATTATCCTGTAAATTAAATAACTCTTTGTTCTCGGTTAAAGCTATTTACATCAGATGACCAGTTTTCATTTGATAGTTCATACCAGATAAGGTGGGCACTCCCTCTCAGTTGGATTAAAGACCTTGTTCAGTGAGAGTTATTTTCTGTACGTGCATTCTTTTCAAGAAGCAACCTGAGGCCTGATAATGTGAGACAATGAGGAAATGCTAAATCTGCTGTTTGACAAAAGCTCCATTCAAAGTAATTGAGGAGACGGTTTTTGACCTTTACTGCAGCCAGTCAACAGGGGGAGCAATTTTTGCAGTAGCCTCACTTTGAGCTAATCAAGATGATGCCATTTTTTAATACAGTCTATGGTAAAATCAGGTCTAATAATATGATGCAATCCTGAAATGCTTAAGTTTGGGCGTATTTTGTTGCTTGTAAGATTTCAAAATAGTTTTTAATTTCAGATTACTTAAGAAATAAAAAACTAACCAAACTGTAGACTTGTAATGTAGACAAATACTCCTCAGTCTTCATACAGATTCTCTGAGAGTTTTGGGTCAGGGAAGTTTGCTAGCCAATCACAGTTTACTAATGTCGTGGTTAGTAAACTATGCCATAATAACTTTGGCACTTTGGGCAGGTGCCAAGTCCTGCTGGTAAAAGAAATCAGCATCTTCATAAAGTCTCTTGGTAGATGCTGTTTTGACTTCGGATTTGATAAAACAGTAGATGATCTTGATTTCTCAAGAAATATTCAAACTCCCTTCAGCTCACTATTTATTTTGATACTCAATGTTCAATGTGTATTTGATTTACTATAAGAAGTAACCAAAAATAGAGCTGTTTACCTTTAAAAGTCAGAAGATTTGTCTTCATCTGGTATTTTTATTGCAGGTGTTCTGTAATACAAGTTTGGGGGGTTTTAAAACAATGCTGTCTCCTACCTCCTCAGGCGATCCCTTTCGCTGGGACAATCCTGGGTGGTTTTCTGCCAGGTGAGATGGTCCTCATCCAGGGTACGGTGCCATCCGGTGCTGACAGGTGAGCACCTGAACTTCATGAAATCTGGAGCCTGGTTTGAAATGAAAGAAATTTATTTTAGTTCAATCTTGCAATAAATTAAACCATTGTACAAGCTTAAAGTAAAAATTTCAAACCTTCAGGGTAACAGAAAGGGTGTAGGTTTATTTAAAACTTCCCATCTTATCTGGAACCTGGTTTAACCTCCTGAACCTGCTGACACACCTGTCTGCATTACAGAGCCAGGTTACGGCCTCACCACGTCTCTTTCTACTATCTTGCAGGTTCCAGGTAGATTTCACATGCGGCAGCAGTGTGAAACCGAGGGCCGACGTGGCGTTTCACTTCAACCCACGTTTCCTGAAGTCTCCATGTATTGTATGTAACTCGCTACAAAAGGAGCGCTGGGGACGAGAGGAGATCCTGTATAAGATGCCCTTTTCAGTTGGAGCCACGTTTGAACTCATCATCCTCGTCCAGAAAGACACGTTTAAGGTGAGAAACGAGATCCTGCAAGAAATGAAGGACTGACTTCTTATCAATAATAACGTACTTATTATATACATAGATACAGAAAAACATACTCTATGTAGATTCTGACACATTTATGTCTTTGTCTACTGATAGTAATAGAAAACAAGAGCTGAATGGTGTTAAAAAAAAGAAAATAGCTCCATCTGAAGCAGCTCAAACAGAACAAAACATGTATTTAAATCTTGATCTTTAAAGTGTTCAGTAAAGGTCTCTGTCCTTCCTTCTCCCTCCTGTAGGTCGCCGTTAATGGAGCTCATGTGTTAGAGTACAAACACAGGCTGGATATGGATCTTGTTGATACTTTGTGCATTTCTGGGAAGGTCAAAGTCGATGCTGTGGGCATCCTCCCGAGCTCTGTGAGTCAGTCCTCATGTGATAAACCTGAGACTTTAAAATGTGATGGAGAAGAAGAAAACCTATTTTTGTTTTTATTCTTTTTCTTAGGAAGCAGTTTCTCCTTCAGCCAGTTTGAGCAGCCCAGACTCTAACACGAACGTAAGAGCAAATTCCTTTTTTTGCCCTGTGATACGTTTGACAATAAATCTTTGTCTTTTTTATATTTTCACATTTTATTATCTCAGTTTTTCTACTTTTATAAAGCCATGTCATTATTAATAAGTGAACTTATTTCAAATACTTCTTCATAATTTCTATGAGAGGGAAACAAATTTTAAAAAAAACAGAGGACCTAATATAGAGCCTCATGGGACACCACAGTTTCCGTCTGCTAAAAATCCACTTTCTCTTTATTCTGTTTCACAAAATCTTGTTTTATGAAATTTTTCTAAATCTGGCAACTGATAAAAATGTTTTATTCATTTTCATTTTCATTTTCATAATTTGTTTGTGGTTTCTTTTTTTTTTGGTTGTTCCTTTTTCAGCCCGTAAGATCTTTCTCGGGTGACTTGGTGAGTTGTCCTTGAATTGTTAATTTTTGTTTTCGGTCATTGTGGGGCTTTTTTCTTAGATGTAAAACAAAGTTTAAAACTTTTCTGGCACAAAAGCGTTCAAGTATTTCTGATCTTTTTCTTTTTTTTAGAGCGTACCCTTCAAAGGAGAGCTGCTTAAAGGACTAAAAGTTGGACGTAGTATCACTGTGAAAGGAAAAACCAATCAGAACGCAGAACGGTACACAAGTCTACAAAACTCTGTTCACTTTTTCATATGAAATTATTTTGGAGTTATTCAGCAGTAAGTCCAAAGAAATAGAGCCCTGTTGCAAATAGGCATCAGAATGCTCCTGAACCAAATGTTTAAACAATTCTCTGTTTTGAGATGGACTTCTTCTCTGCTGTTTTAGTTTCATCGTGAATCTGCGAGTCTCTGACAGCAGTGACATTGCTCTTCATCTGAACCCT
Source organism: Thalassoma bifasciatum (assembly GCA_008086565.1). Taxonomy (NCBI): domain Eukaryota; kingdom Metazoa; phylum Chordata; class Actinopteri; order Labriformes; family Labridae; genus Thalassoma; species Thalassoma bifasciatum. The sequence goes on from RPOG01001947.1 coordinate 100,474, forward strand.
CGCCTGAAGAAAGGCGTCTTTGTCAGGAACTCTCTCCTGTCCGAGTGCTGGGGCCCTGAGGAGACAAAGCTAGAGTCCTTCCCCTTTAGAGCTGGGGAATATTTTGAGGTACGACCGTAGATCCATCCAAAAATATACACATTAAACCTTTACCTATCTTATCTTATGGTTATTTTCATCTCTTTTTATGAATTAACTTTCATAATCATGTGTGTGGTTATTTTATGCAGATGATCATCCTGTGTGACCCTCAGCAGTTTAAAGTGGCTGTTAATGGAAACCATATGGTGGACTACAAACACCGAGTCCAGGACCTCAGCCAGATCACTCTGCTGGATATAACAGGAGACCTCACTCTGCTGGGTGTTAAAATTAACTAACTCATTGTCATTATGGCCCACAGAATAAAAAGTGTAAACACACTGCTGTGTTGTATAAAGAGCATTCAAGGCCAAACAAATGTTTTTGATATCTGACCTGTCTCAGTTTTTTAAAGGCTTTTTTATGAACATGTTTTAATGTTTAATTTCAGAATGTGAGTGTTAAACTCTGTAATTTGGAATTGAAACTTAATATGGAGACCTCATGTTTTAACTCTTTGTACTCTGTATGGATCCGCAAACATAACACACTGTAGCCCATGAAAACAGGAAGCATAACAGGAATGTTCTTAGTCCACTTTGGCAAATATAACCCTTTTTTATGCTGACATTTCGAATGAGGACACTGGATTCTTATGGCTTCATAGAACTGATAAATCATCAAATAATGTCCATTATGTTGTCTTCAAGGGAAGGTTTCTTTGTCCAGATCAGATCTATAAGTGTTCACCCATGGAAACAAACGTAGCCTGGCTGGTTTGACACTTCTGGGTATCCAAAGCTCAAATTATACATTACAATGACGAGTGCATTTGACTTAACCAATAAAAAGTGAGTTCCTTCCTTTTAAATTGAAGTTGATTTTTTCCAGTGGTGATTCAAAAACTTAAATTTGCCTTTTGATACTGTGGTGCAAACTTTACTCTGAGGTATGAAATTTAATTTAGAGAAGCATCTACGAGACAAGTAAAGTTTTCCTTTGACCAAGTGACTAAAAATTTAACCATTTCCTGAAGAATTAATGACATTTCAAAATCCATTTTTGTGGCTTGAATTCTAGGAAGACATGGCTACTAAAAGGGTATAAAACTATGACCTTTATCATCTTCTCAGTATGTTGTTTAAAATGGAAATCAAGACAGGTGTCAGATTGCAATAAATACCTTTATTGCTCTCAATCTGTACAAACAATCCTTGAAAAAAAAAACCCAAAAAAACTAAAAGCATGTACAAAAATAAAAAAAACTAGTTTACAAATACAATTTACATAAAATATCCTTCAGGTCCAATAACCACTGCTTCTTATTTACACTGACGGTCTCAGCAGCTGAAGATCCTGAACCATCCTCTACAGAAGAGTGTCTCTTTCTGTGTAGTGATAACAAATAAGTTCATGTCCATCTCTACTTTGAAGTGTAGAACGCTGCACAGAAAGAACCGTGTGACTGAGCAGAGTTCAGCAGGGTCCTCTAGAAGTCAGCGTCCAATGTGAAGGTGTTGTCCGTGGGCCCTGACATGACACCCATCCTCTGGTACTCGCCCACACGCTTCTCAAAGAAGTTGGTTTTACCCTCCAGAGAGATGTTCTCCATGAAGTCAAAGGGGTTCTCCACACGATAGATCTGAAGACAGACAGAGACAGACAGGTCAGGTAATAAATCACAGCTGTAACTGAAACAGAAATTCTACTACAAAGAGAAGGTCACTGCAGGTCTGTTCAGTCTTGCGTCTGTGTCGTGCTGCTACTGTTCTGTCGGTGAACCACTCGTCCACCAATCAGAGCTCAGCAGCAGCACTCAGCCCCCATCACCGGCTGAGGTCCGTACCCCTGCGCAGCTCATCACCACAGACCTGAACTTTAACTGGGACCTAGCCCCCTCAGGTGTTCTGATGTCAATGGTTACCTTGTTAAATCCCAGCTCCAACATAAGTCTGTCAGCCACAAACTCAATGTACTGCTTCATGAGGTCACAGTTCATCCCAATCAGCTTCACGGGCAGAGCATCAGTCAGAAACTCCTGGAAACACAGTGATATGTTAGTGACAGGTGAAAACACACACAAAAGGTAATTCAGAGTGTNGGTGTGTCCACTGACCCACAGGGAATACCTCTTTAACGCCATCGAGACGCTGCCGTGTGTGAAGAAGAAGGCTGACTGGGCCATCAACTGGATTGGCAACAAGAGCGCCAACTACGGTAAACTTTCCCCCCTACGATGTCACAACATCTAATATTGATCCTGTTTCTGGTCCACGATGATCTGACATTGAACTGGACTCTCTTCTTCCTGCAGGAGAGCGGGTCGTTGCGTTTGCTGCCGTGGAGGGAATCTTCTTCTCTGGTTCGTTTGCTGCCATCTTTTGGCTGAAGAAGAGAGGCCTGATGCCTGGCCTGACCTTCTCCAACGAGCTCATCAGCAGAGATGAGGTGATTACTGCTCACTGCTGGAGACTGGATCTTTGAATCTTTTCAACGCTTGTTAACATGTTTGTGTGTGTGTGTTTAGGGTCTGCACTGTGACTTTGCGTGTCTGATGTTCAAACATCTGGTCAACAAGCCATCTGCACAGACTGTCACAAGCATCATCAAGAATGCTGTGGAGATTGAGCAGGTAACAAACACACTTCCTCTCATCACACACACTCTGAATTACCTTTTGTGTGTATTTTCACATGTCACTAACGTATCACTGTGTTTCCAGGAGTTCCTGACTGATGCTCTGCCCGTGAAGCTGATTGGGATGAACTGTGACCTCATGAAGCAGTACATTGAGTTTGTGGCTGACAGACTTATGTTGGAGCTGGGATTTAACAAGGTAACCATTGACATCAGAACACCTGAGGGGGCTAGGTCCCAGTTAAAGTTCAGGTCTGTGGTGATGAGCTGCGCAGGGGTACGGACCTCAGCCGGTAATGGGGGCTGAGTGCTGCTGCTGAGCTCTGATTGGCGGACGAGTGGTTCACCGACAGAACAGTAGCAGCACGATACAGACGCAAGACTGAACAGACCTGCAGTGGCCTTCTCCTTGTAGTAGAGTTTCTGTTTCAGTTACAGCTGTGATTTATTCCCTAACCTGACCTGTCTGTCTTTAGATCTATCGTGTGGAGAACCCCTTTGACTTCATGGAGAACATCTCTCTGGAGGGTAAAACCAACTTCTTTGAGAAGCGTGTGGGCGAGTACCAGAGGATGGGTGTCATGTCAGGGCCCACAGACAACACCTTCACACTGGAAGCTGACTTCTAGAGGACCTCACTAGAACTTTAATCTGGACTGTCATACTTTTATACTGGTACTCTACCTCCTCCCAAGTGCATACTGGGGCATGTTTTGTAACCTTAACACTTTTTCAGCTAATCAGCTGCTGTATATAGTTTTTTTTTTTTATTTGTGAATTTGTATGAAAGAAGTTAGATATTGTCAAATATGTACAGTTTGATTTTTTTTATGCTGCCTGTGTAATAAAATATGCAGCAAACAAGTCTATGATTTTCACTAATTTATTGAAGGTTGACACATTGAAAGATTTACTGCCCCTGACTTGTTTGCATGCTTTCATATTTAACCAGACTTAACATTTGATGTGAGGTCTTCAATGGGGATCCTTTGAGGTACTGCAGGGCGTCTGTGACATTTTTGGTTGAGAAGGTCATGTCAGTCTATAAAAACATACATTAACGGATACATGGAGCCCAAAGATGTTATATTCCTGTCAGACGTGTACGCATTCACAAGTACAGCGGCTCTCTAAAACTGCACACCAGTTCACTCAGCATCACTTCTGACTCCTCAAGACAGAGGGAGACCTGCCAGTCAGAGCCTGATCGGTTCCCATTTGACAGAAATTCCACATACACAAGGTGAGATGCTGCAATATTATTTAAAATAAAACAGCCTTACAAAAACAAAAGTTAAACAATGGTGTTAGTTAACAAAGTATGTTTATACATAGAGGCAAGGTTATCCCACTCTGTACCTTGCAAATGTTTTAAATAAAACAAAATATCATCCTACATGTTTCTGGACGAGCTTAGCATTGTATGCAAAACGACAATATGTTATCACAGACATTGAAAAGGGCAGGGGAGAAAAGGGAAATACAAGAATGTTTTGGCAACCAACAGGGTACTTTTGTATGATATTGCTCCTAAGGGGGCACTTGGGCACACTTTATGGTTCCCTATAGGTTACTGTAGTATGGCTCCTAGGTGGTCAGTTTATCATGTTTCAACCAGCCAAATGAGCAGATGAGTGTAGTTTTCCAAGGAGGGGCACTTGTGTTTGGCAGTTTGGTAAATATTTAGTCTTTAAAGAGAGCATTTTAGAGCATTTTTCATCAACTGCCCCCCTCTGTGTACACCACTCGTTTTGAACGTGATCCTTGTGTTGTCAGTGTGAACTTTTCGTTGTTTGTGCTTGAAAATTAAATACTTTTATGTGCTTCATTTTATTGAACTCGATGCATATTCAGAAAGTGATATAGAATACAGTGTTTAGTGTTTTAATTAACAAAGCATAGTACTAGTTCAGTGTTTTATATATATATATATATATATATATATATATATATATATATAATCAATTATTAGACGTTTCAGGCGACCCTGCATGGGGATCCTACCCTCGTAACCTATTGGTATCAATTCTTCAAAAGAATGAATGAAAACTGAGGTGAAATACCGGATACAATTTTTTTTCGTCATTTGTTTTCAAGTGGTTGAACACTACTGGTGATTGTCTCACTCACTCATCATTGTTTTCAATAATGTGAGGAGATTGGGGTGGAGGCTGGAGGTCAGTGAATCTTTATTGGAATCATGAGACCAAGAATCAGCGGTTTTCAAACAATTCCCCGCAAAGCACATGGAGTAGACAGTGACGTCATCGCGCTTAGACAAAATTAATTTTTACTTACATAATAAAGCTTTCAAATATGGTACAATATTTACAATTTGATAGTAGTTTTAAACATTATTCTTGGCCAGTTTAGTGAAGCAGTTTGTCTATTTTTTTTTCCTCGATCTGTCCCATCCTTGTTATCACTAACCTCGCTGACGTCATTTACGGAAGTAACCATAAGTCCAAACACTAGCTTCAGGTCGTGTCAGTTCTTCTCCAACATGTCGATCTCAAACCCCAGACAGACCTTCATAAACCCGGTGAGACCTATTGTGAAATTGAAGATTTAAAAAAATGTGCTTCGTCCTTTATTCATCGAGAATCTCTCGTTAGCCTCATATGTAGATTTTATCATTTGGTGTATCAGCTTCGCGAAGTCGTTAATATTTAATGTTACCTGGTTTTAAATAACAGGTGTGAGATACAGTATTTCTTTCTGAAATAAAAAAAAGCGACTGGCATCACAACAAATGTCTTTATTTCGCAGAAAAAGTTGTTGCTGATAGTTTAGAAGAAACCGCGTTGCTTTCATTTCATTACGTAACAGCGTCGAGCTATTGATAAGCAGTTTTAATACATAGACTGTCTTCGTTTTGGTTAATTTACTCTTATATTTCAAGCCACGTTATTAGATATTAACTTTTTTCAATCGAGGTTTGGTTCATGTCCAAACTGCTGTTCTGTGTAATAGCAGTATGTTTCTAGTTTGCTGGAAATGTTTATTGAATTTACCACCTTTTACTGAGAGACTCCCCCATTATCCTGTAAATTAAATAACTCTTTGTTCTCGGTTAAAGCTATTTACATCAGATGACCAGTTTTCATTTGATAGTTCATACCAGATAAGATGGGCACGTCCCTCTCAGTTGGATTAAAGACCTTGTTCAGTGAGAGTTATTTTCTGTACGTACATTCTTTTCAAGAAGCAACCTGAGGCCTGATAATGTGAGACAATGAGGAAATGCTAAATGTGCTGTTTGACAAAAGCTCCATTCAAAGTAATTGAGGAGACGGTTTTTGACCTTTACTGCAGCCAGTCAACAGGGGGAGCAATTTTTGCAGTAGCCTCACTTTGAGCTAATCAAGATGATGCCATTTTTTAATAAAGTCTATGGTAAAATCAGGTCTAATAATATGATGCAATCCTGAAATGCTTAAGTTTGGGCGTATTTTGTTGCTCGTAAGATTTCAAAATAGTTTTTAATTTCAGATTACTTAAGAAATAAAAAACTAATCAAACTGTAGACTTGTAATGTAGACAAATACTCCTCAGTCTTCATACAGATTCTCTGAGAGTTTTGGGTCAGGGAAGTTTGCTAGCCAATCACAGTTTACTAATGTCGTGGTTAGTAAACTATGCTATGATAACTTTGGCACTTTGGGCAGGTGCCAAGTCCTGCTGGTAAAAGAAATCAGCATCTTCATAAAGTCTCTTGGTAGATGCTGTTTTGACTTCGGATTTGATAAAACAGTAGATGATCTTGATGCCTCAAGAAATATTCAAATTCCCCTCAGCTCACTGTTTATTTTGATACTCAATGTTCAATGTGTATTTGATTTACTATAAGAAGTAACCAAAAATAGAGCTGTTTACCTTTAAAAGTCAGAAGATTTGTCTTCATCTGTTATTTTTATTGCAGGTGTTCTGTAATACAAGTTTGGGGTTTTTTAAAACAATGCTGTCTCCTACCTCCTCAGGCGATCCCTTTTGCTGGGACAATCCTGGGTGGTTTTCTGCCAGGTGAGATGGTCCTCATCCAGGGTACGGTGCCATCCGGTGCTGACAGGTGAGCACCTGAACTTCATGAAATCTGGAGCCTGGTTTGAAATGAAAGAAATTTATTTTAGTTCAATCCTGCAATAAATTAAACCATTGTACAAGCTTAAAGTAAGAATTTCAAACCTTCAGGGTAACAGAAAGGGTGTAGGTTTATTTAAAACTTCCCATCTATCTGGAACCTGGTTTAACCTCCTGAACCTGCTGACACACCTGTCTGCATTACAGAGCCAGGTTACGGCCTCACCACGTCTCTTTCTACTATCTTGCAGGTTCCAGGTAGATTTCACATGCGGCAGCAGTGTGAAACCAAGGGCCGACGTGGCGTTTCACTTCAACCCACGTTTCCTGAAGTCTCCATGTATTGTATGTAACTCGTTACAAAAGGAGCGCTGGGGCCGAGAGGAGATCCTGTATAAGATGCCCTTTTCAGTTGGGGCCACGTTTGAACTCATCATCCTCGTCCAGAAAGACACGTTTAAGGTGAGAAACGAGATCCTGCAAGAAATGAAGGACTGACTTCTTATCAATAATAACGTACTTATTATATACATAGATACAGAAAAACATACTCTATGTAGATTCTGACACATTTATGTCTTTGTCTACTGATAGTAATAGAAAACAAGAGCTGAATGGTGTTAAAAAAAGAAAATAGCTCCATCTGAAGCAGCTCAAACAGAACAAAACATGTACTTAAATCTTGATCTTTTAAGTGTTCAGTAAAGGTCTCTGTCCTTCCTTCTCCCTCCTGTAGGTCGCCGTTAATGGAGCTCATGTGTTAGAGTACAAACACAGGCTGGATATGGATCTTGTTGATACTTTGTGCATTTCTGGGAAGGTCAAAGTCGATGCTGTGGGCATCCTCCCGAGCTCTGTGAGTCAGTCCTCATGTGATAAACCTGAGACTTTAAAATGTGATGGAGAAGAAGAAAACCTATTTTTGTTTTTATTCTTTTTCTTAGGAAGCAGTTTCTCCTTCAGCCAGTTTGAGCAGCCCAGACTCTAACACGAACGTAAGAGCAAATTCCTTTTTTTGCCCTGTGATACGTTTGACAATAAATCTTTGTCTTTTTTATATTTTCACATTTTATTATCTCAGTTTTTCTACTTTTATAAGGCCATGTCATTATTAATAAATGAACTTATTTCAAATACTTCTTCATAATTTCTATGAGAGGGAAACAAATTTAAAAAAAAACAGAGGACCTAATATAGAGCCTCATGGGACACCACAGTTTCCGTCTGCTAAAAATCCACTTTCTCTTTATTCTGTTTCACAAAATCTTGTTTTATGAAATTTTTCTAAATCTGGCAACTGATAAAATTTTTTTATTCATTTTCATTTTCATTTTATTAATTTGTTTGTGGTTTCTTTTTTTTTTGGTTGTTCCTTTTTCAGCCCATAAGATCTTTCTCGGGTGACTTGGTGAGTTGTCCTTGAATTGTTAATTTTTGTTTTCGGTCGTTGTGGGTTTTTTTTTTAGATGCAAAACAAAGTTTAAAACTTTTCTGGCACAAAAGCGTTCAAGTATTTCTGATCTTTTTCTTTTTTCAGAGCGTACCCTTCAAAGGAGAGCTGCTTAAAGGACTAAAAGTTGGACGTAGTATCACTGTGAAAGGAAAAACCAATCAGAACGCAGAACGGTACACAAGTCTATGAAACTCTGTTCACTTTTTCATATGAAATTATTTTGGAGTTATTCAGCAGTAAGTTCAAAGAAATAGAGCCCTGTTGCAAATAGGCATCAGAATGCTCCTGAACCAAATGTTAAAACAATTCTCTGTTTTGAGATGGACTTCTTCTCTGCTGTTTTAGTTTCATCGTGAATCTGCGAGTCTCTGACAGCAGTGACATTGCTCTTCATCTGAACCCTCGCCTGAAGAAAGGCGTCTTTGTCAGGAACTCTCTCCTGTCCGAGTGCTGGGGCCCTGAGGAGACAAAGCTAGAGTCCTTCCCCTTTAGAGCTGGGGAATATTTTGAGGTACGACCGTAGATCCATCCAAAAATATACACATTAAACCTTTACCTATCTTATCTTATGGTTATTTTCATCTCTTTTTATGAATTAACATTCATAATCATGTGTGTGGTTGTTTTATGCAGATGATCATCCTGTGTGACGCTCAGCAGTTTAAAGTGGCTGTTAATGGAAACCATATGGTGGACTACAAACACCGAGTCCAGGACCTCAGCCAGATCACTCTGCTGGATATAACAGGAGACCTCACTCTTCTGGGTGTTAAAATTAACTAACTCATTGTCATTATGGCCCACAGAATAAAAAGTGTAAATACACTGCTGTGTTGTATAAGGAGCATTCAAGGCCAAACAAATGTTTTTGATATCTGACCTGTCTCAGTTTTTTAAAGGCTTTTTTATGAACATGTTTTAATGTTTAAGTTCAGAATGTGAGTGTTGAACTCTGTAATTTGGAATTGAAACTTAATATGGAGACCTCATGTTTTAACTCTTTGTACTCTGTATGGATCCGCGAACATAACACACTGTAGCCCATGAAAACGGGAAGCATAACAGGAATGTTCTTAGTCCACTTTGGCAAATATAACCCTTTTTTATGTTGACCTTTCGAATGAGGACACTGGATTCTTATGGCTTCATAGAACTGATAAATCATCGAATAATGTCCATTATGTTGTCTTTAAGGGAAGGTTTCCTTGTCCAGATCAGATCTATAAGTGTTCATCCATGGAAACAAACGTAGCCTGGCTGGTTTGACACTTCTGGGTATTTCAAAGCTCAAATTATACATTACAATGACGAGTGTTGCATTTGACTTAATAAAAAGTGAGTTCCTTCCTTTTAAATTGAAGCTGATTTTTTCTAGTGGTGATTCAAAAACTTAAATTAGCCTTTTGATACTGTGTTGCAAACCTTACTCTGAGGTATGAAATTTAATCCAGAGAAGCATCTACGAGACAAGTAAAGTTTTCCTTTGACCAAGTGACTAAAAAATTAACCATTTCCTGAAGAATTAATGACATTTCAAAATCCATTTTTGTGGCTTGAATTCTAGGAAGACATGGCTACTAAAAGGGTATAAAACTATGACCTTTATCATCTTCTCAGTGTGTTGTTTAAAATGGAAATCAAGACAGGTGTCAGATTGCAATAAATACCTTTATTGCTCTCAATCTGTACAAACAGAATCCTTGAAAAAAAAAAAAAAACAAAAAAAAAAACTAAAAGCAGGTACAAAAATAAAAAAAACTAGTTTACAAATACAATTTACATAAAATATCCTTCAGGTCCAATAACCACTGCTTCTTATTTACACTGACGGTTTCAGCAACTGAAGATCCTGAACCATCCTCTACAGAAGAGTGTCTCTTTCTGTGTAGTGGTAACAAATAAGTTCATGTCCATCTCTACTTTGAAGTGTCCTGCGGCACAGAAAGAACCGTGTGACTGAGCAGAGTTCAGCGGGGTCCTCTAGAAGTCAGCGTCCAGTGTGAAGGTGTTGTCTGTGGGCCCTGACATGACACCCATCCTCTGGTACTCGCCCACACGCTTCTCAAAGAAGTTGGTTTTACCCTCCAGAGAGATGTTCTCCATGAAGTCAAAGGGGTTCTCCACACGATAGATCTGAAGACAGACAGAGACAGGTCAGGTTAGGGAATAAATCACAGTTGTAACTGAAACAGAAACTCTACTACAAGGAGAAGGCCACTGCAGGTCTGTTCAGTCTTGCGTCTGTATCGTGCTGCTACTGTTCTGTCGGTGAACCACTCGTCCGCCAATCAGAGCTCAGCAGCAGCACTCAGCCCCCATTATCGGCTGAGGTCCGTACCCCTGCGCAGCTCATCACCACAGACCTGAACTTTAACTGGGACCTAGCCCCCTCAGGTGTTCTGATGTCAATGGTTACCTTGTTAAATCCCAGCTCCAACATAAGTCTGTCAGCCACAAACTCAATGTACTGCTTCATGAGGTCACAGTTCATCCCAATCAGCTTCACAGGCAGAGCATCAGTCAGGAACTCCTGGAAACAGTGATACGTTAGTGACAGGTGAAAATACACACAAAAGGTAATTCAGAGTGTGTGTGATGAGAGGAAGTGTGTTTGTTACCTGCTCAATCTCCACAGCGTTCTTGATGATGCTTGTGACAGTCTGTGCAGATGGCTTGTTGACCAGATGTTTGAACATCAGACACGCAAAGTCACAGTGCAGACCCTAAACACACACACACAAACATGTTAACAAGCGTTGAAAAGATTCAAAGATCCAGTCTCCAGCAGTGAGCAGTAATCACCTCGTCTCTGCTGATGAGCTCGTTGGAGAAGGTCAGGCCGGGCATCAGGCCTCTCTTCTTCAGCCAAAAGATGGCAGCAAACGAACCAGAGAAGAAGATTCCCTCCACGGCAGCAAACGCAACGACCCGCTCTCCTGCAGGAAGAAGAGAGTCCAGTTCAATGTCAGATCATCGTGGACCAGAAACAGGATCAATATTAGATGTTGTGACATCGTAGGGGGGAAAGTTTACCGTAGTTGGCGCTCTTGTTGCCAATCCAGTTGATGGCCCAGTCAGCCTTCTTCTTCACACACGGCAGCGTCTCGATGGCGTTAAAGAGGTATTCCCTGTGGGTCAGTGGACACACCGTCAGACACCAGAACAGAAACCATGAGGGGTCCAGTAAAGACCAGGATCAGGGTCTTACCTCTCTTTGGGCTCCTTAATGTAAGTGTTGATGAGGAGGCTGTACATCTCTGAGTGGATGTTCTCCATGGCAATCTGGAAACCATAGAAACACCTGGCCTCTGTCACCTGAACCTCCTGAGTGAAGCGCTCCACCTGGTGGTCACATGAGGAACAGTATGAGTGGACACCGCTCACAGCTGATCACTTTGTTAATTCAATCAAACAGGAAACAGAACAAGGGTTCTCACCAGATTCTCGTTAACGATGCCGTCACTGGCTGCAAAGAACGCCAACACGTGAGAGATGAAGTAACGCTCCTCCTCCTTCAGAGACTCCCAGTGCTGCATGTCTTTGGATAGATCCACCTGAAAACACAAAGGCCTTAAGCTTCAAACCATCACCAGCCGGGTCCTACACCTGTCCTCCTAGTAGACACTCAGACTCCAGCTTACCTCTTCTGCGGTCCAGAACGAGGCCTCTGCCTTCTTGTACATCTGCCAGATGTCGTGGTACTGGATGGGGAAGATGACAAAGCGGCGAGGGTTCTCCTTCAGCAGCGGCTCTTCCTCTTCACTGCTGCTCTTCTTCACTTGCTTAACCTTGTGATGCAAACACACACACCCAGGTCCCAATTAATGTTACATTGGAGTTATTAATGTAGTTCATGAACCAAGATTTAAATGTTTCCTCAGCTGCCTGTGAGTGAATTGTGCTCCGAGAGTTCAGTTTTATTCAAATTTAATCCAACACTACAGCTACACGAATTCTGATTCTCATTTTATTGTAATAACCATTGCTTTCACTTGAAAAGACGTGCTGCTCTCTGATAAGTGTTTACATGTACAAGAGACTAAGCTGTAGAAATCTGAATGAACTGCAGCTATAACTAGGTAAAGCTCCAATTCAATAAAAATCGAGCTTTGTGAACAGTCATGTTGCAGTTTCGTTTCATGTTGCACGTACTCGTATGTATGTACTCGTATACCAAGGAAAATATGAGAAAAAAATTCAAGATATTTTGTATGCTGAGGGTGTCCAGCGACACACAGCTATCCATGTTTAAGAAGAAGGAAACCTGAGCAGCGCTAACATGATTATTCTGGTAATAATCTTGTACTTTCAGGGTGAAAAGTGTCTAAAAGGTTTTCCTAAACGTTCAGCTCTCAGCCACAAAGCTTGAGTATTGAATCAGTTTTGGTGCAAACAAAATGCTCACTGTAACAGGTGAGCATCATAAACTGATTGTTGGCGCCAGAAGTCAGATTTTACGCGCCACACGTCAACAAAAAAACTACATAAACTACTCGTCCTCAACTTTAATCTGAACACTGACAATCTGGGGGGTATATCTGAAGGAAACATTCAGGTTTTCAGTGAATTTGGACTGACTTACCTCAGACTCAGCGAAGATTTTACGCGCGGTCTTGGACGCGAGGACCCGAGTGGCGTTCAGGCTCGGAGGCTGAAAAAAAGACCACAGATCTCAAATGAAATAAAAACTACTGTCTGCACACGATCATAAGTTTAATTCATTCACATCACAAACTGAAATGCAAAAAAAAATCGCGGATTTAACTTGGATCAGTCTCGTAATTGATGTTCAAAAGCGGCTATCATGACGTGTCTTAAAATCAAAAGACACTGAAGTGACAGTTCAACAGAAATAAGAGTTTGACTGTTTTTTTCAAGTCTTACCGTGTTTTCTTTGTCCAGAGACATGTTGCTGATCTCACTGCTGAGAGCGTTTCCATTCTTCACGGAGAGAGGAGAGCGAGTAGAAAGCATTTTGGTTTTTTGAGGTGAAACAGGCAAGATAGCTAAAAGTTAAGAAGTTAAAATAAAGCTAAAAAAGAAAGCTCCAGACTAACAGGCGGCAGGACAGACTAAGGGAGAGAGTAAAGAGTGAACTGTTCCTGGTGTCCGCTCTCTTTTTATTGAAATCTTGGCGCTAGAACGCAGCTGACCAATCTGAAGCGAGCTCGTGCTGGCTCTTTAAACTGACGCTGCGGCGGAGCCAATCAGGAGGCGAGCCGCGCTCACGTGCTGTCAGACAGCTGCGGGAAATTCAAACGGCTTTGTTTGAGCCGGGTTACAAAACTGACTAAAACCGGAGTTACGAAACTAAAAAACCAGCGTTTACGCAACATTTCACATTTTGATTTACACAGTGGGTAATAAATTACCACTGCCGTTTATAATGTATCATTTTATCTTTAACAAACCAAAAACTTACCTTGTAGTCGCTACACCTGAAATTTCCTTCCATAATAGGCTTAAATAGGAGCTCATTCACACATCTGCTACATCAATAATATGCTAATCAGACATTGTCACACAGTTTTTGACGTCCAATTTCAATAACCTATCATTTCCTGGATTTTTAATGTGCAAAACGGGTTAACGTACTTGCACTCCCCCGGTGCGTTTAATAACTATTCGATGCATAAATTAAGATGAGCAAGGAAGTTTCTGATACATCCCTTTCCCGAGATTTTCTGTCTCAGCCTGTTTGTTTTACTTGGCTTTCTCACAAGTACGTGAATGAAGCTCTGAAATCATTCAAAATGTGATTTAAGTATTTGCGTAAGTTTTGTTCATATATTCACACATAACGGACAAACGTAACACTTGAGATTTTTAGCCTTATTTGCTTCATTAATTTTAAAGAAGAAATATGTCCTCAGAAATTTTCGGTTTATTGAATGTGACTAGTACAAAGCGAAAGTTTAAGGCGGAAACGTTTCGAGTAATGAAGTCTGTCCTATTGTGATACCTCGGACTCGATTGTTCATCAGGCTTTGAGGTCCATTTGTAAGATTGTTTCTTTTCTCCCGTCAACACAAGGTGACTCTCAGCTGTTTCCGGAAGGGAGCGCTCTGATTGGCTGATGTGGAGAACAATAACACAAGCATGTGGTCATCTCGTCTCCACCACGCGACTGGAAACGGTACTACAACCATTTGGAGGGACACATTTCCATCCATCTATTTTCTATACCGTCTATCCTGCTAATCAGGGTCGCGGGTGGCTGGAGCCAATCCCAGCTGTCATTGGGGTACATTGGGGTACCAATCCAGGGTACACCCTGTCAAGCGAGTCGCCAGTCAAGCGCAGGGCTGACATGTAGACAAACAACTATTCACACACACACTCACACCTACGGGCAATTTAGAATAATCAATTGACCTAACCATGTGGGCATGTTTTTGGTCTGTGGGAGGAAGCCGGAGTACCCGGAGAGAACCCACGCATGCACAAGGAGAACGTGCAAACTTCACATAGAAAGGCCAATCATGCCCGCACGGGGAATCTGCCCGGCGACCTTCTTGCTGTGAGGCTGGAGCGCTACCCGCTGCGCCACCGTGCAGCCCAGGAACAAATTTCAATTAAGCTATTAAGAAATTTATGGACATCCTAGCCACCAGCTGTCACTTGCTCATTCAGTGCAAAATGCAGATTTACCAAAATATGTTTCGAAAGGTATGGGGCACGGAATAAATTTGCAAACGTGAGACATTTATACCATTTTTTTGATACTGTCTTAAGCTTTATATAAATACAAATTTGGGTT
Source organism: Thalassoma bifasciatum (assembly GCA_008086565.1). Taxonomy (NCBI): domain Eukaryota; kingdom Metazoa; phylum Chordata; class Actinopteri; order Labriformes; family Labridae; genus Thalassoma; species Thalassoma bifasciatum. Next base: position 115,485 of record RPOG01001947.1, read on the forward strand.
TTTTTTTTAAAGTAATTTTGAGTCTAGATAATGCTACAAAAACAATCGAAACTGCTCACACTTAAACAATTACAGGCTTCGCGGAAACATTCTTGGTTATCTTAATATTTTAATAGTTTATATTTGAAAAAAAAAACTATGCACATGAATGAATTTTAATTGAAACAAATTAGATTTAACTAGAGAAGTTGCATCTTCCCACATCAAATGTGTTGAAATGCTAAAGTTGAAGACAGTGAATCAAAGCTGAAAATGTGGAATATAAAAATTGATTATTAGCAGGCAATGAAAATGTGAAAAAAAAAATGTTAAAAGGAGTGCAAAAGAGTGAAGACGGAGTACAAAGGGAGAGGAGAAGCTGAAAAGAATAAATAAAAAAAGCACTGGAAAAGGGATGATATGAAGTTTTGAAAAAGCAGAAAGAAAGGATTAATGAAATGAGAAGAAGCAGAAAGTGAAGCTGAAAAGGAGAGAAAAAGCAGAGAGTTTTTAACCC